>JAVJIF010018378.1:0-98708 GCA_038442645.1 Agave tequilana | reverse complement strand
CACATACCTTCCGGCATACGTCTCATGCACACCATACTCACAGCCATACCATGCACATGTATGTTAGAGTGTACACATGTACAAATTGTGGCCGCAAAGGCCATCTTGCAAATTTTTTTGATAGATTAAATTTTTTGAATTTTGCAAATCAAAATGTTTAGGTTCCAATTATTTCTAACTCCCATGGACCCAAAAAGATATGATTACCAAAATTCTCACCCCTTATTTTTGATGTAGGTGTGGGTTCTCACAAAACGTGAGAGGATTGTGTCTTAGTGGTGAATGCATTTGAAGCTTAAAGGACAAATCAATGGATGCATCGCTATCAAGAAGTCTTGATGGGAGGACCATCTCATTTCGGAGAAATGGATTGGCTACATCAGTTTTGATAACCATTTTATACTCCACTTTAAAATATTTTAAATGCTTATATGCTAGTGTAGTAATCTTGCCTCATATGTTGTTTTGTGCTTAATATTGAGTTGATTGGTTGAATATTATGCATGTATTTTGTAATTTTTATTCATGTTTTTCAAATAGTTTTACATGCCTACTTCTTTTGTCGATTCATATTTTGATTTATATGTTTATATCATATGTTGATATGCAAATCTTGTTAAAACTTGTGTTATGCATGTACAATTTTAGAGTCACATGCTATACATACTCTATTTCATTTGTGTACTCATTTTATATTTGATTGTATATTGTATGTCCTAGTTTTGATGATTCTTGCATGATTATATGATATATCATGTTTTGAGAAAAAGAATTTTCATATGAATTTGTTTTTTGAGCCTTATTGATTTATCTCGATGACTATATCTATTACATGATTTTTAAGCACTCTATATATATTTTGTGTTACTGGTGATTCTATTTTCACGAACTCATCTTTGTGCTTTATAAATCTTGAGTGTCAATTTTTGTGTAATATACATGTTTTCCTGAGAAATTAATTTGGTTTCATGTTTGAAGGATTTTAACTAGTTTTCAAAACTATTTTAAACTAGTCCTTTATCCTTCACTTGATAGTGTTTTCAATCTATAACTATTTTCAAAACTTGATCTTTGAAACTTCTACCCTAAAAGGGCGGTTGGTTGGGCGATCAAGCCTATATGCTCTTTAATGAATATCTCATAAACAAAGTGCATGATAGGGTATTAGTTATGAGTTATACACTTATCATGAAAATTGATTTTTGTATACTTATACTTGTTTTCTATATATGTATGCATTATAGTTCAATTGGTATTAAATTGATCTACATACATATATATGATTTCTTGTGCTAAGATAAAAAATGTTCATACACATTATTTATAGCACAAATTGTTTTATACTAAGTTGATTTACTTCTAAATGTTAATTGATATCTTTTACAAGCTTATGCATTGATTTTGTTAGTGTTTCAAAAAGAGTGAGAAAATTCTTTTTTTTGAGAAAAATATTTTGTTTAGAAAATGATTTTATTTTCTATTGGTATAAAAATTTGTGTCGTTGATTAGTATCAAAACCTACAATTGGTATAGTATCAAAATCTTCAATTGATATCTTAATATTTATGTTTATTGGTTTAATAAATTTAATTTTGTTGATTATAAGTGATATCAAAATTTGGTGCTTTGTTTTAATTGTTTTGATTGGTATTAAATTTTGTTTTCCAAAATTTATTTTTATATGTATTGCTTATATGCAAGGGAGCTTAACATCTCCTCTATGTATATGTTCATATTGAGTGTATTTTATATAAAGAAGAGTTTAACCTCTTTTCTTTATATGGTACACGTGTGTAGGGGGAGTTTAATATTTCCATCTTTGCATTGCATGTTATGGTTATATGGGTTAGGATTTGTAATATAGTTCTTCATATAATACATGTAAGCAGGGGGAGTTAACTTACCATCTCTCCTCTTCATGGATTTATATCACATATACAGTTTGACTTTTTTTTTATCTCTTTATTGATGAATTGACAAATAGGGGGAGAGAAATTTAGAGCTTATATATGTTTTGTTAATATTTTTGTTTATGCATATATGTTTATGTTTGGTTAATATTAATTTACTTTTATTGAATATCTTTGTGTTTTATTACTATGCATGAGTTAAGGGAGAGCTTCTGCAAAGTTTATCTTTAATCTATGCATATATAACTCCATGAGTTTTGCCATCATCAAAAATGGGAAGATTGTTGGCCAAAGGCCCATCACTCTAGTTTTGATGATGATTAACTCATGTAGTTATAGTACTAATGATCTTATATTTATCAAGATCTTAGTCAATGTTTAGCTTCAACAAATGATTCAAAGTCAAATTTTAAAGCTAGCACATGTTGATTCGAGAGCTCGCGCTTCAAGATCGCATCAAATACCCAAAGAGGAGTCTAGCTCGCATGATCAAGTTTGGACAAAGTCAAGATGGAGAAGAAGATTTTCAAGAGAAGATTTTCAAGACTCAAGTGTATATTTGTATGTTTAAGATTTTATTTAGATAAAATGTAAAGGATATATTAGTTATGGATTGCTCAAGCTCATTACACACACGCAAAATTTCTATATCTTTTTCATAACAAATAGTTTTATTTTTTAGAAAATATAGTTTTGATTTTGAACTTCAAAGAATATGTAATTCGGTTTCATGAATAGATTTCATCAAAACAAATTTATATGGTTTATATGTATATTGGATTTCATTCATATACATTGTTCCTTAATATTGTTTAAAAAACTTATTTTGATGAGTTTATATCATGTGTTTAAGTTTTGTATTTATCAAAACTTATTTAGAGATTATTGTCAAAAACAAGTATATTTCATTCATTATGTGTATTGGATTCTATCCACACACTAAGCTTTAAAAATATTTAAATATCTTATTTTTGTATTTATATAAGTTTTGAAAAATCGTTTTTTCATTTTTGAAGTTAGTTTTTAAAAAATACGGTTTTCGATTAAGCCTTAAATTTTATACCTCAAAAATAGTTCAAATTATTTATAATATGTGCTGATGATGATCAAACATATTTGTACTTCAAAGTATTTATAAGAAATTTTATGAAATTTTATTAGAATTTTTAAGATTTTACAAGTCCAAGTTTTAATCTCCTAAAACCCAGTTTTGGGCTACTTGCAGTCGACCGATCGGTCGACCGAAGGCAGGCTTGGTCGACCGACATGCACATATGCACGAGCCCAAGGACCGTCGACCGAGCGGTCAATCGACTGGATCAACCCACACTCTCAGGTTGGTCCTGGTCGACCAATAGGCTTTATACCTAAGGGACGGTCAACCGCTAACCCTAACAGAAATTTTTATGACCGTTAGTCAGTCGACCAACCAGTTTGGCCTGGTTCTGAGCCTCAACAACTAATTTTTGGAGACCTTATAAATAAGAGTTCTCTTGGCCAGTTTGCATAAGATTTTAAAGAAGTTTTAGAACCTTTTTTCCATCTTTCTCAGAAGTTTTTTAACAAGTTTTAGAGCTTAACTTTCATATCCAAAAGGGAGTTTTTCAAGAGTGTTTATCTTGAGTTTTCAAAAGCATTCTCTTGAGTTTTTTCACCATAATTCTATCTTATTTTCTCACACAAGCTTCAGCTCTCCATTGCTATATATATCTTTTAGGGATCCTTGTATGTGAGAGAGTTTGTTTTTGTGATCAAGAGAAGTGATCACAAGTGTTCCACCCTTTGTATTTGAGGTGTTGTAGAGGTTACGGCCTCGGTGAGCTTGCGGTTTGCGTTATGTATTGTTCTTGTGGGAACAAGTGAGGGACTTGCGGGTCCAAGAGTCCTTGAGGAAGCTCGTTTTAGGTGTTGCGGTATCGAGTGATCTTGCAGGATAGATTATCGTGAAAATCCTTCATAGTGGTGAAGGTGGACGTAGAGCAAGTGGCTCGAACCTCGAAACAAATCTCCCATGCTTGCGATTGCTTATCTCTCTCTCACTTGTGTTTATATCTTACATGCTTATTATAATTATGCTCATCTATTACATGTTTGATATTGCTTGTGCTCAATAGATTTATATGCTTGGGATTGATTGTGTGCTCACACTTGTATTTAACCAAAAAGAGCTATCGTTGCACCTCAACTCTTAATCTAGAGGAATCTTGAGGAGAAGTCTAGAACCATTCACTGAAAATTCGGCTTTACTCTTTAATTATACGTTGTGTGTTAGACTAATAGTTTTAGTTTGTATAATTAGTTTTTAATTCCGCACATGTTTTTCATTTGATTAGCACGTCACCTATTAACCTCCCTCTAGGTGACCTATAAGAGAGAAGAGAGAGAAACAAGAGAGGAAGACAAACATAAGAGAGAGTTAAGAGAGAAATAGATCCAGAGAGAGAAAGAACTAGGAGAGAAAGGGAAACCTGATTCAGAGAGAAAGGGAAACATGTGTGAGAGAGAACATAATCAAAGAGAGAGAAACAGAGAGAAAGAATGAGAGAGAGAGAGAAAGGACAGGGCAGCAGCCTCCTTGCTCTGCTCACGGCCTGGCACAACCAGGCCGTGGCCCAAACAACTGGCCTTGTCACGATCGCGCGGTCAGGGTGTACACAAAGGCGGTGGCGGCCACCGGAGGCTAGGGTGGCACCACCTACCCCAAGAGAAAGAGAGAGAGGTAAGGGGATGGTGGGGATGATTTTTTTTAAAGGAGGTAGAGTTGGCTTTCGTGGTGGTGGAGATTTTGGGAGGATGTAATGATGAAGATGAGGTTGGTGGTGGCTTGTGGTGGTTGATTGGGAGGAGGAAGTGGTGCTGACGGAGTTGGTGGTGGTGTAGTTGAAGATAGTGATGTTGATGATGTTGTTGATGTTGGTAATGAAGATGAGAGAAAGAGGAAATTGGGGATGATCGGAAGAGATAGAGAAAGTTGGGGAGGAGAGGGGCCGCCCCTGGGTGGCTTGCTGGCCAGAGTTGATGCCAGCGTCGGGCTCGGGCAGCCGCTGGTCCATTGAGAGAGAGGTAGAGTATGGGGGAGAGGAAATTGGAGAGTAAAGGAAAAAGAGAGAGATGGTGAGTGAGAATTAGAGAGAGAGAGGAGATTAGGGGGGAGAGTGAGAGAATTTTCAGAGAGAGGGAAGGGGTTTGCTGCTGTCGTTAGCCAGGGTAAGAAAATGAAGAAGGAGAAAAGAAAAGAAAGGAGAAGAAAGAAAAGGAAGAGAAGAGAAGAGAAGAGAAGAGAAGGAAGATATTTTTGGGGTTCTTTTTTTTTTATGTGGTGGAGAAAAAAAGAAATAATAAAAAAAAAAGAGGGAATAAGATGTGGAGGAGAATAAAAGAGAAAAGAAGGAAGAAAGAAAAGAATATCCGAGAGATCTGGGAAAATACTGAAAACATCGAAAAAGCTAGAAACGAAGAGTAATTCAGTAAGCTTTCCAAAATTTTCAAAAATAGTAAATATTATTTGAAGCTACATGGTAAAAACAGTTTCAAGAAATTCAGTCTGATATTCAAAATAAAAATCTTGAAATCAACCTTCGATACCAGTTTACACCGGCTCGGCCGAATTTTGTAAATTTTGAGAAGTCCCCAAAAATGTGTTAAGATAGAAAATGCGAGTCTAAAAAGTAATGTGAAAACAGTTTCTAGAAATTTAACTCAATTTGTAAATTAAAAATTCGAGAATCGATTGACGGCACCGTCGACATAGGTTTTGAAGATTTTACAGAAAAATTCTTAAAAATTTCAAAAAATCATGAAAAATCTAAAATATTGGAAAATGATGTTTAAAACTGAGACCGATCAAATCTGACTACCGAAAAACCAAATCGAGTAATACAATAGGATCGGGTCTCCGGTTCAAACTAAGACCGACTCTGAGTCTACGAATCTGGATCTAATGCAAAATGATCGCATAAATAATTATAAAATAAAAACAAATATGGGAAGTAAATCGAAAAATATGATCAAAAAATTTGAATACGTAACTAAGTACATATTCCGAAAACGGGGTATTACACTAACAATAGTATGGATAAAAACCCAAAATATATTAATGAAGAAGTAAAATCCCATGATTGTCAGAAAATCAATCACAAGACATGAATTGGTGGAGAAAATCCATTGAATCACTAATATTAATCCTAAGGAGTATCAGATTAACTTGACATGCAATTGACCAATAGCACAAAAGTGTTTTACAGCCATGCTAATATCAGATGATGATGACACACATGAACAATGCTTGAATTGCACCCGGATGTGAATTCGATAGAAATATATGTGGAAAAGGATAGTGTGAGTCATCGACTGCATGGATAATTCACATTTATGCTTGATTTAGATAATGAATCAACAAGTTTCATGTCCCTGGTATATAATACGTAGATAATCATTATTATGCAGCATATCCCTAATGTCATCGAGCAGTTCGAGCTTATATAGCATATCCCTGGTGTCTTAGAGCAGATGGCCCGGATAAACCGTGCAAGCAAGCACCGTTTTTATTGGAGTCCGAAGCTCAGTGCTTATATTAGCTGATAGGGTGATCGAGTCAATGAGATTCAGAGTCAGAGATATCCCCCAATTGTAGCGTCAGACTACTAATCTTATTGGGGATCACTCGGTGCTGGATTATTCAGCGTGTCGATGCGTTAGATGGTTGCCAGCCTCCGGTTGTACATGAGCATGAATTGGTAATATCTTAACACAATCCTCGTAAAAAGTAACCTTTTGCTTTATTGATATGATTTTATTTATGATGTAGATTGATGGATATATCCATATGGGGAACTTGCTTAAGGAGGTTTGATGGACAAGATTCGGAGGGTTTTGATAGTTCACAGGGCGTTGCAATTCGTCAGGGGGATAGTTAGTAAGAGACCACATGCACGCCCATCAGGTGCGACGACGATGGTCGTTTATAACCGACATGAGCAATATTCACCGGTGCATGACGTGTTGGGACCATCTCTACCCGTTGATGGATGACACACATGATATTGGCGTCATGAGGAGGATCTTGGAGAAGATGAGACCAGACAGTCTCAACCATCTACATGGTGTCGAGGAGTTGAGGAGGCCATCCTAGGTTGGCCCTACACGTGAGCGTGGGAGAGGACGAGGCTGAGTACCACGTGCATTATCGTGTTTGTGATATTTTTTTTCTTTACTTGTATTCGGATATTTTCAGAAATTTAAAGAAATTTTGAGAAAAAGAGATATTTGGATATGAGTTGTGGAAGTTTGATATGATTAGAATTTTTTAGAAATTTTGAATATTTGGATATGATTTGTGAAATTTTGATATGATATGAATTTTTGAGATTTTTTTAGAGTTTTAATATAATTTGTGAAATTGTGTTATTCTAATATATCAAGATATTGTAATATTGGTGACACGAATTGCCATATTGTGTGTAATTGTGATAATTGTTTAAATTTCGGTGATATTTTGAGATTTATACATGCTATGATATTTGTGATACAGTTTACAGGTTGAATCATGTGTGTGAGGTAGAATCAGGCTGAGATTTTTTTTTGCTCAAGTCAGGTTGACCTAGACCAACCACACTTAGGCCACACAGATTAACCAAAAAATAAAAATAAAATAAAGCATGGCTCGTCCGGGGTTGCCAACCCCGAATGAGCTATTTTTATTTTTTCCCCCAATTTTTAGCTCGTTCGAGAGTGGTTTCCAACCGCGAACCAACCAAACTTGAGAAAAAGAAAATGCCTAAGGGGGTTCGTCGAGGGTTGGCAACCCCGGACGAGCCAAAATTAAAAAAATAAAAATGGCTCCAGGGTTGGCAACCCTGGACGAGCCAAAAAATTGTCTGACGTTGCGCTGCCTCGTTGGTGGGAGGAACCGCCTCGCTTCTGACATGGCATATATCAGAGGTTGATTTTTGTAAATAGTTTGAAGGAAAGTAAAATTTTGAAATTTATTTATTTTGGAGAGTTTTTATGAAAAAAAGTCCTCATTCTGTTATTAAAAAAGGGTGAGGGTTTTGATTATGGCGGTTCCGTCGTCACGTGAGAGTTTCGGTTCTCATGGGCAATTCGGTCCGGTTGGCACGCGAGCTGTACAGACTGTGTCCAAACTCCCCCAACGATGTAATAACTGGGGTGGGGGCACCTTTTGAAAAGGATAACTGAGAAGGGCTCGTGACTCGTGAGGGGGTGTTCGAAAAATGGGGGTGAATTTAAGTATTTTTCTTTCTTGCAGTGTTTGCGGCCAGTTGTAACTGCTGTGTTTGGAGTGGTGTTGGATCTTCTGTACTGATTATTTTTTCATGTGAAGCCCCCGTAATCTGATTATTACATTTCCAAATACAATGCAAAAATATGCATATGTGCCCTTATGTTTTTGAGAAATAACATATTCTAACATGCCTTATTTCTGTAATTTATCTACATGGAATTTAGTTGTTCTAAACATTCTTGTTAGCAACAAAAACAATAATAACAATAATAGAAGTACTTTCTAAAACAGTATCAAAATGGATATGTTGTTTGTTGTATCTTATATTATATAAAATAACTCAGCTTTAATTTAATTTCTTTTAACTCAATCGCTAGTTTGATTTTAATTTTCCATTAATATAAAGGGCATGTTAGTAACTCTATGATGATAAGGTCAGTTGCGAAAATATAGAAAAAGGAATATAATATAAAATTAAAAAAAAAAAAACTAAGATAACAAGTATGCGAAGATATAACATTTTTATTGCTCATCTATCGGTGACTCCTCTTTATATGATGTTATTGCTCTATCGCTAGTTCGTGACTGCATATACAATCTCAATGTTACAAAAAGACATCATGATAAAATCTGAAAATGTTTAGCTATTTTGAAAGTTAAAGTGCCTTGTGGATTAACTTGCTATGGAGTGAGCTTTTTCGAATTACATGTTAACAGGAAATTTACAGGAACTAACAATAATTATCATATCAGGAAGTAACAATAAGTGAATTCACAAGGACAAGGGGAAAAAATGCTACAAAAGTACAGTGGCCTGAAACTTTAATAGAAGTACAGTGTCAGAAGATACAATGCATTCACAAAGATGCTTAAGACCAAAAAGGATGAATTTCTTATTAAATTGAATCCCTTTAGTTTTTGGGTGCATTCATGGGGTTTGCTTTGTTGGAAGGTGGTAATGGCATTTATCCCGTACTGCTCTGAACAGAGAAAGAACTTGGTGGGCCCCAGGTGAGTACTCTTCTTTGCTCGGGTTGGTTTCAGAAAAAATGTGGTGTTTGCTGTTCTGTGTGGAATAGCGGATCGTAGAGAAGGGTGGCGACCCAAATTCAAGGATGTGCATGGGCGCTGGCCCCGCGCCTTTCAAGGCCTAGGGAAGTTTAAGATTCCTAAGTACAACAAGTATGGTTTAGCACATTTCTTGCAGTAGGCAATAAGTCTAGGGTTTCAATCTCACTTGCATCAGGTTATGTTTTATATTTTTTTTAAAAAAAGTTTTCTAAATATTGGGACGGTATGGACCTGATTCAGGTTGGATCTAACGAGATTCACTTGCAGAGTCATTATAAATAGTGAGATTCATTTAGAGATTCAAACACACAAGCAAAGTTCGCATTTATTAGATAATCTATATTTAATATTTTTCAGATTTAGGTCAAGATAACGGATCAAATCACAAGATTTGTTAGGAAAATATCCAAATTCTTCTTAAATTAGGTTAGGATATGTATCATGTGTCTTTAGTGTATTTAGTATCTTTTTGAATTGTTGTCATGTGTGTATTCTATCATGTGTTTTGTTAGGGATTCCTCCTTTTTTGGGTTCAAATATTTTCATGTAATAACTAAATAATCTAGTGGTAAATCAGAAGAATTCTATGAATGAAAATAGAAAAATGGTTCACCACCCGTGGATATAGGCTTTGTTGAACCACGTAAATTTTGTCTTCATCTCCCTTTTTTCATTTTCTTTTATTTCAATTTTCATAGTATCAGAACCACAACGATCTTGATCATCGTCATCTCTTCTTCCATAACAAGAGAGCCATTCATTGCGGCAGAGTGCCAATCACAGATTGATCATACATTCCTCAACTCACATTGAGTTTTGATTTATTTATTTCTTTAAAACTTATGGGTGTTACTTTATATGGTATTAGTGATCACTTTGTATGATATTAGCTTTTTCTCATTATTTTCTCTTTATTAATCGTACAAGGTTAAATTATTATTATTATTATTTAAATGGATTCCAAAATTTCGGTTCAAATTGTGTTTGCATGATCGTGATTTTTAATTTTTAATTGCTAAGTTAACTCAAGTATTGTAACAGTCTTCTAAAAATAATAGTTACTGTAGTAAACACTTTCATCAGTCTCATATTTTATGTAATCCATCTGCTTTATTTTCTAAATCAATTAGTTCTTCAACTTGGATTATTGATTCAGGAGCTACTGATCATATAACAGGTAAAGTTGATTTTTGTCAAATTTCAAAAAAATGCTCGATAATCGTTTTGTTTCAATTGCTAATGAATATTATGTTCCAATAGAAGCAATGGGTGAAACAAATTTTTTTGACAATTCAAATAATTCTGAAATTTTCAATAAATATTTTATCAGTTAGTAAGATAACTCAGTCATTAAATTGCATTGTTACTTTTCAGGATAGAACTACGGGAAGAAAACGGAGAAGAAAAAATTTCAAATGGCCTTTATCTATTTAAGCATAAGAATAAAATCATAACTGTAATTATTGGTAACTATAATTTGTAGCACTGAAGAATGGGACATTCATCTATAGAGTTTTAAAAGTTTTGATGCAATTATTAAATATAGATACTTATGTATGTGATACTTGTATGTTGGGATTTGCCTTATTATCAAGAAGAGATGATGGTCCAAGAAGATCTAATCGAATTGGAAAAGACGATGACTTAGAGCAAGAGAATCAAATCAAGCTGAAGCATATTAGTCGACTACTGCTCAGACCAATCAACTATGCAGTCAATTGAACAAATACAGAGAAGGAGAAGATTACAATTAGTTGACTTATAGAAGCTATTAGTCGACTAGTCTTAGGACCAGTCGACTAGTCTGGAAGATCAGTCGAATAGTCTGCCGTTTCGAAGCATAAACAGAGGCGATGCGAGTTTTCTTTTCTAGTGGGATTTTAATAGAATTCGGATTATATTGAATGAAGATTTATTTCTAAAGTTTAAAGGGTTTAAAATTCCTCTAGATCAAGGAGACCAACTCGTATAAGGATTGATCAAGTTCTTTGTAACCCCTGGTCTTAAATGTTTGATTTGATTTGATCTTCCTAGTATCAATACTCAATATGACATACATATTTGATTTGATCTTCCTAGTAGTTAGACTAAACCAATTTCAGCTCCAGATATTGTTTCCTAATATTTTAGATTTTTCAGATATTTCTAGAAATTTTCTGGAGTATTATGAAAATATCTGAATTTGGTGTCGATCGATACCGGTAATCGACTTCATGATTTTAATTTACAAATGGAGTTGAATTTTTAGAATCTGCCTTTAAATTGTTCTTTAAGATTATATTTTCTATTTTAAAGTATTTTTGGGGAGTTTATGAATTAGTCAAAAATCTGGTCAAACAGGTGTTGATCGTTATCACCGATCGATTTCAGAATTTTTAATTTATAATCCAGACTGAATTTCTCGAATTCGATTTCACATTATTTCTCCGGGTAATATTTTCTATTTTTTATAATTATTGGGAACCTTTCTGAGTTAGTTAATTTTTACCCAATTAAAATAATATTAAATAATTTTCGCTTCTTTTCTTTCTTCCTTTTTCCTCTCCAGTCTTTTACATAAATTTTCCCAATTTCTTTTTTCTTTTTCCTCTTCCTTTATTTTCCCTATTTTCCTTTTCTTTTTCTTTTTTCTTTTCTTTTCTTTCCTTTTCTTTTCCATCTTTTTCTTTCTACACTTTTCTTTCTTCTATTCTTTTTTTTTCCTCCCCCTGAAGCCTCAACCCTTAACTGACTTCCCCTAATCCCTCTCTAATCTCCCACTTAATCATGCTCTCTTAATCTCTTTCTTAATCTCTCTCTCATTCTTAAATCTCTCCACCCTTTAATCCTCTCCATCTCACTCTAAATATCTTCATCTCTCTAATCTCTTCCTCTCTCTCCTTTCTCCTCCCAAACAACCCACCACTGAGTCCTCACCTCTGGCCTCCACTCTGGTGATCCTGGCCGACCATCTCCTCACCGCCAGCCAGGCCACAGCGACACCCCCTCTTCCACTTTCCCATCTTCTCCACTTCTCTATCTCTCCATCTCCTTATTTCTCCTCCTTCATCTTCAATCAAACCCATCACTAACCCTACCACCATTACTTCTTCACCACCTCAACCACCACCTCACCACCCAATTCACCACCACCATCATCCTATTCTCCACCACGCTTCCTCTACCATCACCACCAAGACAACCACCATCACTACCACCACTTCATCCTTTTCCATTACCATTTCAACCATATACCACCTTCTCCTCTGCCCTAAGAGACAATGTCGTCGCGCCGCCCTCCTGGCCGGCCAGTCCAGCTAGGCACCCGCTGGCCATCTCTCCTTCTCTCTTTTCCTTTCTCTTTTCTATTCTTATTTCTTTCTCATTCATTTTTCTTTCTCTGTTCTAATCTCTCTCTCTGCTTCTCTTTTTCTCTCTCTTACAGGACCCCTCTCTCCCCCTTATATCACTGCTCTCTCTTTCACCCTCTCTTACATAGTGGGTCAAACCAAATAACTCGCATCCAATAACTCATAAACTTAAGTACCCATTTACTTAAGTTTTGGTTTGGATTTTGGATCCAAACCCGACCCGATAACAACCCAAACTCACTTCTAAACCAAGAAAGATAAATTTTGCATAAAACTCCCTATTAAATAATAGTTACTGTATTTTAAACATTATAAATTATATATATAACCTATTTTAATAATTTTAGTATTCGAGCTATACATGGAGTATCCGAAGTCCGATTTGGACGATTCTTGAGCCGCTGCGACCGTAGAAAAATGAGCTACATTCTTGTGATTACTATGTGAGTATTTTTTTATAGATTATATTTTATCATATTTAATAAAATTAATTGATTACTTTATTTAATGAATCATGATTATCTGTAAATCACTGTAAATATTATTTGATTAATTGTAATTTTCAATAAATAATGTAATTAGAATATGCATGATTGCTCTTTAAACATAATTGATAAAATAATAAGTTAATTTGTTTCTTGATTTAATATCAAATATAGTGAATTATCTAAATATCGAGTAAATAATAGACGATGAATTAAAAAAATTCCGGATTAATAAGTTAATAATTCTAATAAATAAATTAATAAATAAATTCATAATTTATAGCATAGTAGAGAAGAGTTTGAAAATAGATAATTGTGAATAACTACTTTATGATATCGATCATGTTAATAATAGTGAAATCGTTATAACAAATATTGATATGTTGACACATGATTACGTTAATGATACCACTCTGATATTGTTACTATTACCTCACTCATAACAATAAATATTATTATACATGATATTATTATTTCATATTTATGTATCATTGTCTAATGCATATTACTATGTGCTATGATTGCGGACACTTTTATTCCATGTACCTGTAACACCATTGCACGAATACTCTATTACATTAACACTATTATTTTCTGTACATGTATCATCATTACACGGATATTCTATTAGCCTAGAGCCCAATTATTTTATATACTTGTATCATCATTATATGAATACTCTGTTACACTAGATACTAACATTCCATGCTCTTGTATCACTGTTACATTGATACACCCAAGTATATGGCATGACTATTTCCTGTATACAGATTTTGATATGATATTCCTATTATATGGATTACTGTTATTTGGGTATGTTTATTTTACTGTTATAAAAATATTTCTTGAATACAGTACATGATCATTTTTGTATCACTAATGTTGAGATGATACTCCCATTACCTGAATATACCGACAATTGACCTAAGATGTGTGGAACTAAGTGCCACATAGAACAAAGTGTCACATCACATACATGGTTACGACCACCTCTAGAATCTCACATCTTATGGATCTCATGCCTCTTATTATCCTGTACATATCCTGTTATCCCATTACATGGTACAAACACTATTATTGTTACTGATTCATTGAATAATTTATTTATGCTAAAAGTAACATGAGATTTGGGGAGCCTTGACGGTTGACTAAATCTTATCGGGTGGATATCATGGATCCACATTAGTCCCATTGCAGGGGACGTGCTAGTGCTGTCTACCGTCTATTATAGCCATTGGCAAGCTAAACTCATTGAAGAAGGTTCGTGACACATCCTGATATAGAATCTTTTCAATATGGAAACAACATAAGGGTTGACAGAGAGTCCCTGAGGAACGATAATCTTCAGATCGAGATCTCGTAGAATTCGTGTCTACTTGTTTAATCCCCAACTCACCTACAAAGTGAAAACCCAGGGGAAGCATCGCGTTACTCAAAGTAACAAAATAATTCAATGCCTCTAACGGCTAAGGATAGAGGGAAATGTTGGCCTTTAAGCTCAACATAAGTCCTTGACAACTCATCATGCTGAGAGGAATAGCATGGCTAGCCCGACTCAAACGGTAGTTGGTAAAGGCATATCAAATCCGTTGACCGCTGAGGGTTTGCTAAAAATCCTAAGGGACCTGTTCCCATTTGATTCCCTCTCTAAAATCATTTACCAATTCCGTCCATAGATGGTAAGACCACATAGAAAGGTATTCATATCCCTTGCGAAATGACGAGTCTAACCTATCACGTTAACATTAAACCTCGGATAGTAAGACTCTAGCCTACTCCCCGGTGGATAAAACCAACATCCCTGTGAATTTGGTCAACTTCTCCACTGAATAAACCCCACTTGTCATTCTCTTCAATAAAATGATAGGTCCACTCAAATTACTGTTATGTTCAACACCTCTGACAGTAAATGAATTTTTGTCAAGTTAACATCACACCTCTGATAAGTTATTTTATAAATCCTCACGGAGTTCTCTGACATATAAATCTTTCATAAGATTTATATTTCTCAGCTCCCCAGCAAGTCTATAGTAAACTCTCTTCAAAATCTATTATTTCTCACTCAGTCCCCAATGGACTCTCATGGTTGTCACGTTAACAATATACCTCTGACAATTTCTTCCAAATAACATCCGAAGGAGATACCAATTTTCTCATGGAGTTTATGATCAGATCCTATTTCCCCCCGATGGGATTATTTCTTTTATCGTTATGTCCAGCTTGTCACCTCTGAACGATAGAAATCCTAAGCTTGGTAGTTTCTTAATCGGTTATGTCCATATTACCTCTGAACCGACAGATAACCAAGTCTCATCTTTCAGTCCAGTAAGGACTATTCCTTGGCCGTTATGTCCAGTTCGCCACCTCTAAACGACAGGGCTTTGAGTCTAGCAATTCCCAATCGGTTATGTCCATATTACCTCTGAACCGACGATACCTAGATCTCCCTTCTTATGGTACTTTAACTGTCATGTCCAGTTCACCACCTTTGAACAGATAAATCTATAACTTTGTTCTCCTTCCCTCTATCAAATTCAAAAGTTCTTACTGTCATGTTAATACGACTACCTCTGAATAGCGAATTGTGAGCCTGATGTCTCTTAGTTGTCATGTTCATATTACCTCTGAACCAACGGGTGCCCAGATCCAATTCACCCTTGCAGTCCCTAATGGGCTAGCTGATAAGTTAATGCTGCTACCTATGGCAGCAGATTCGGAGTTTGGCGTGTCTTAGTCTATCATGTCCAGTATATCACCTCTGAATAGACAGGTCCCTAAAATCAGATTCACCTTCATTTTGTCATCATGCCCAGTTCATCACCTCTGAATGACAAAATTTCGAGTTTGGTGGCTTCTCAATCGGTTATGTCCAGTTTATCACCTCTGAACCGAAAGATAACCAAGTCTTCCTTTCGCTTACTGTTATGTCCAGTTCGTCACCTCTGAACAGTAAACACTCCGAGTTTGGTAATTCTAATCGGTTATGTCTAGTTTGTCACCTCTGAACCGATGAATATCCAGTCTCATCTTTCTTTGTCATCATGTCCAGATTATCACCTCTGAATGACAAAATTTCGAGCTTGGTAGCTTCTCAATCGGTTATGTCCAGTTTATCACCTCTGAACTGACAAATAGCCAAGTCTCCCTTTTGCTTACTGTTATGTCCAGTTCGTCACCTCTGAACAGTAAACACTCCGAGTTTGGTAATTTCTAATAGGCTAGTTTGTCACCTCTGAACTGATGAATATCCAATCTCATCTTCATTTTGTCATCATGTCCAGTTCATCACCTTTGAATGACAAAATTTCGAGCTTGGTGGCTTATTAATCGGTTATGTCCAGTTTATCACCTCTGAATCGACAGATAGCCAAGTCTCCCTTTTGCTTACTGTTATGTCCAGTCCGTCACCTCTGAATAGTAAACACTTCGAGTTTGGTAATTTCTAATCGGTTATGTCCAATTTGTCACTTCTAAACCGATAAATATCCAATCTCATCTTTCTTTATCATCATGTCCAGATTATCACCTCTGAATGATAAAATTTTGAGCTTGGTGGCTTCACAATCGGTTATTTCTAGTTTATCACCACTGAACCGATAGATAGCCAAGTCTTCCTTTTACTTACTGTTATGTCCAGTTCGTCACCTCTGAACAGTAAACACGCCGAGTTTGGTAATTTCTAATCGGTTATGTTCAGTTTGTCACATCTGAACCGATGAATATCCAATCTCATCTTTCTTTGTTGTTGTACGCGCCGGAAAATTTGGTGGTCGGAGAAAGTGGTTTTAGCTGTAAAAGATTTCCTTGATTCAAGCGAAACGATTACAACCAAAAGAACTACTCTTCCCTCTTTTCCAGTTACAAGGGAGGGAGGATGTCTGAATCTTCCCTTTGTTTAAGGCTGGGTTCTTCGTGTGGCGATGGAGAGTGAATCTTGTTCTCCGTTGACCAGATGACCGTCCTGGACTGTCGGGGGTCTTCTCTTCGGTCGGTAGAAAGAGTAACTCAGCTCAGTCTACCAAAACTCTCAAAGAGGAGGTAGGCGAAGAGCGGCTAGTACTCAGTAAGCTCGCTGAAGAGTCTCCTCCCTCTGTCTGTTGTTAAAGTCGTGCTTCCCTCTTGATGATCCTCTTGCCTGGATTCGATCGATCTTGATGATGCCTTGACCTTCTTAATTCTCGACCTTTCCAAAGCTTCGATCTTATCAAAACTTTTTTCCCCTCATAGCAAACAAGGCTATTTATAGGGGTCTCAGGGGGTGAAGGTGCCTCCTGAAAACGCTCCCGAATGAGGGGCCACTACCCGCTACATGCGCGGTGACTGGCCCCGCAATCAGGGCAGTTGCAACTGAGACGCGGGCGTTGGGCCGAACGCGCCTTGAAGTTGAGACGCGGGCGTCGAGCCAACGCGCCTTAATGCTGAGACGCGAGCTTCGGGCCTTCACGTCTGGATGCTGAGGCGCGGGTGTCGGGCCGACGCGCCTTGATGTCGAGACGCGGGCTTTGGGCCGACGCGTCTGGACGTTGAGACGCGGGTGTAGAGCCAACGCGTCTTAATGCTGAAACGCGGGCCTCGCTTCCTCGCGTCTAGAGCTTGAGACTGCTTCCTTAATGGCTGGTCTGTTAGTCATTTTTAGACAGCCTACAGAACCCCCTCCAAAGTTTCTGATATTCCGCAGTTGAATGGGACGGATTTCGGAATACTTTGGATCTCAGCCGTGTTCGCGTTTATGACTGGACTGTTGATGCTTCGGGCTTGATCTTATCTGGAATTGGTCTTCGTGAGTGTACTGTTGAACTCTTTGAAGCCGTCAGAGTTGATCGTGTTGAGTGTCTAGATACACAGTCTAGACCTCCCCGATTGCTTTTAGTCTGTCACGGGTGCGCTTTTGGCCGAGAGTGGTAGGTTGTCTGTTTGCGTCAGTGTACTGTTGAACTGACTTTGCAGAAGCAGGAGACTGGACGCAGGTTCCTTTTTGAAAAAGCAGAGACTGCTTTAAAGACGCGACTTCTTAGCGAGACGCGATGTTTGGCCTGTTTGAGGGGACGCGGACTTTGGAGAGACGCATCTCTTGAAATGCAGACGCGGTTTTCTGGATGCATTTATGATGATGCTGACGGGGCATGTCCACCGAAGAGCTGCGTACTTTGGGGCGCGCGCCTGTGCCATGTCATGATTACGCCGCCAGCTGGCCTGGGGAAACGGCGAGATTTCGCCTTTTGGCGCGCGGATCCCCCGGTTCATTAAATGAACTGCTCCACGTATCAACTTCTGACTTGTGGCGGGGTCGCGACGCATGATCTTCCCTGTTCAAACAATGATTTGGCTCCACGCATCAGGCAGCGATTCGCTGCAGCGTTTATTGGGCCAAACGCTGCGTATCTTCGCGAATCTCCGTGCCTATAAAAGGCAACAGTTGGAGAGATGTATCTTCTTCTCCGAACGAACGCATTCTCTGAGAAAAGAACTTCCTTCTCTGTTCAACTATTCATCTCCTCGCTCGGATTTCTTGATCTTCAATGGCTCCCAAGACGAAACCGACTGCATCGACCTCAAGGGCGACCGTCGCCGAGGCTGAGAGAGATGCTTCCTCTGCGCAGGAGGGTGTTTTCCGAGGTAAAAATGCACCTTCGGTGTGGGTTCCGCCATTAAAACATGTTCATAGAACCCTAAGGACCTTTAACACAAGATCGTGTTTGATTCTCGGACGCTGTCCTTGAGATGATAACCGGGGCGCGGGCCTGATGATCCGACGCTGGTGAACTCTGCGCTCTGGGTCCTTCACTTAGAATATTTCTAATTGTGAAGGTCTCTGGACGCGATTTGCAGAACGCGGATTTGATCCATGCGTTCTGTGCCGCGTTTTGTGCCATCAGGCGCTGGCGTCTGAGTCCAAGCACTTTGAAATTTCACAAGTCTTGGTTTGCAGAACGCAGATTTGATCCTTGCGTTCTGTGTCTTCAACCGCCGATTTTGTAGAATCTGGCGTTTGAGTCCAAGTACTTAGAGTTTTCATAAGTCTTGGTTTGCAGAACGCAGCTTTGCAGGTCTGGACGCGGATGATAACTCCTGCGTCCAATGTCTCGGCTGCGTTTTGAATTATGAACACTTAGCGTCTTCCCTTATTTTTGGCAAAGTATCTGACCAAGTGTCTTTTTCTTTTGCAGTGCCGCATGTTTCAGGTTCACTCGCCAAGATGCACCACTTTGGACGCGTGGGTGGTGCCGACCACCGTCTGACTTTTGCACTGCGAAGGACCCTACCTGTGACTGCTGACAGGTCGCCAGTTCGTAGGGAAATGATTGCCCATGTTGATGAGAGGACTTCTCGGGTGCTCATGACCGATGCAGTCTTCGCAACGGATACCCACATCAAGCTGGAGAAGCCTGCTTTCTTCTTTGGAGATCATGTCAGCGACGGTGGCAACCCAATGTATGACGGGAATTACAGGTGGCTCCGTCAGATAGGGGAGAGGAGATACTTCCTTCCAGCCATGGAGAGGATGCTCCCGTTGTCTTATCTCCAACATCTGTCCGTCCTTCGGAAGATGAAGTGGGACATGTCCCGGGATATCTCTGAGATTACCCTTGGGAATTTCAAATCCCAGAACGTATACCGTCATGATTGCCATGACCGGACGGTCCTCGGCTTGTTTCCCGGGTCACGCAAGTCTGAGCTTCCAGTCGGAGAGATCCCGCAGCTTGCCACCACCTTCCTCAACTCGTTCATAGAAGCAGAGGGTGATTATCCGGCCAAGTTCCATTTGCCAGGATGGGTCCACTCCACGGAGAATTCTTGGTGGGGCAGGATGGTGGGTTTCGCCCTCTCCGATCTTGGAGATCTGCTTGAGCACGTGGGATTATACTCAGCAGTCAGGGCCGTACAATGGGGCATCCCAATGAGCTCTCACAACTTCTTCGGGATCTTGGAGCGCTACAACCCTCAGACGGGGACATTCTTTACCCCGGTTGGAGAAATGGGCCTTGCACTGCATGAGTTGCATGAGGTCTCGGGGCTGGTGATGGGGGAGTTCCCTTATGAAGAATATGTCCCGACTGCTAGGGAGCTTGACCTTATAAAGAAGGATTCCCCTGAGGTGTACGAGACCTATTGGGAAGTGATGTGCCACTTCCATATTTGTGGTCAGGTAACCGGTTGGAGGACGCATGGAGTTAGGCATCTATCCTGGGCCAATTACTTATTCAGCAATGTCAGCAAGAAGGATCATTCGATAACTCGACTGGCTCCCCTCTCTGAACAGGGAGTTGACGACATGGTCGCACAAGCTTCTGAGGGCTTTTACTCCACTGGGTCGAACGAGGACGGCTTCGAACCTGATACGCTTTTCGAAAGCTATCATCATCGGGCCCGGGCTTCTATCTCTAGTCGAGCGCTGTTGGCGGGCTTCTTGATGCTGTGGTTGAAGCGTTGCGTGGTACCTACACGGCCACATGAAGTCATTATTGCCGACGTGGTGTACCCAGCAGTGCTCCTGGCCCATGGCCGTCCTATAGCCCTTCTTCCGGCCGTGGCGGCTGGCATTCAGAGCGGGTTGCGGGCGCTAGCCAAGAGACTATGCGAGGCTCCAAGGACTGTCGACTCTCAAGGCAAGCCGTATGTTGACTCAGAGGGAAACCCGACGGCAAGGCGCCCCAACCCCCGAATGGAGTTGCCTTACACGTATCTCATGGCCTGGTACGTGATGCATTGCCCTTCTCTGATGACAACGGCGCGTGGGAGTACGAGTCCTGTCCCTTTTGTGAGGCGGCTGGAAAACTCGGATTGGAGTGACACCTATATATATTATATTCGGAGACGTCTCTCAAATGCCGCCAATTACCAGCTCAACCGCTGCTTCCCTGGGATTCCTGGTGCATCCTTTGGTGAGCAATTCACTGATTCTATAGGTCGGGATGACCTCACCCGACTGTCTGCGGGAGTCTTCCGGTGGTTGATCAATATACGACCAGGATATGTGCTGTTTCGCCAAGGGACTTCCTGCACTATCGAACCGTATATGCCAAGTCGTTTTGCCCGACAGTTTGGCTATGCTCAGCTTTATGTCGGCAATCCGAATACACAACTTGCCTTCAATGGGAATTTGTGCGAAGGTGCTCGAGCCTGGTATTATAGCGTGGCTGGGGGGACAGGGGCAACTTTCCGTTTGCCCGTCGAGGAGCCGAAGAACCTTACCAGCTTCACTTTCTGCACCTGGTATTCTCGGTAAACCAGTCACCGGATTTTGCCCCCGGGTATACGGGTATTGAGGGCATTAATGCCTATCTCAAAACACAGTCGGAGTCTGGCAAATGCTCGCACATGATCACCCAGTATTTAAAGGTCCAGAAAGAGCTGGAGAGAGCATCTCAGAGAGAAGCTGAGGGAGGCTCAAGAGAGGAGCTCCGAGTAACCCGGAGTAGAACCAAGCTAGGGCCACAGGAGGGGCCTTCTACCGCCAAGGCTCAAGAATTGGTGAGTAAGCGTCGTCGGGGTCCCACTTCAACTGCTGGTCCTGTTTCGAAGAGGGCTCGGAGGGATTTAGCAACAGAAGTCTCTCCCTCAGAAGGCATTTCTTCTGGAGTTGAGGACTGTCCTGAAGACCTCTTTATCATGGTTGAGGAACCGCCAGAGGATAAAAATCTCCCCGGTTTAATCCGTGCTCCTAGGTCGCACAGAGGGACCTGTAAGATTGCGGAAGAGGGGGAATTGGTTGACAAACCCACTACAGCTGACGAGGAAGAACAGCTCGTGGGAGGGAATGTCCAGATTCCAGGGTTCTCAGCTCGGTCCGAGCCTTCTTCTGCTCGTGAAGGGAGAGACAAGGCACAGCGGTCAGGGCCTCCTAGTGTCTTCATTTCCAGCGCTCGGATAATCGACCCTAGTCCTACCACTGGGGTGATTGGTGGCAAGGCGCCGGTCACCGAGGACCTTTGCGTTGAACTGTCGTCTTCCGCGTCTGATACGGAAAGCGACTTTGAAGATAAAGTCGACTACGGCCATGAACCCGCTTTTCCTGACCCGAGTAAGTTCTCACACATCTCGGAGGAGAACAACATGAGGGTGAGTCCTCGATGGCGCCATCGTCACTGGCGACAATTGCTCTCACTGAAGGTATTCTTTTCTCCTTCTGTTTATTCTCTCTTTCATGTTGAAGAGGATGTTCTAACATTCTTCTTTTGTACTGCAGGGTCAGCTGGAGGTACCGGGGCTCAGCCCGAGGGAGTTGAGGTTTCGGTTGCCGAGACAACCTCAGTGGGGGCAGCTGTTGAAGTTGGGGAGCCTTCCCCTTTGCCAGGAGGGGAAACAACCATTGAGGCTGAGGAACTCTCACTCCGCCGGTGGAGGAGGCTACTGCTGAAGCTGGGGAGACTCCCATTCTACAGGACTCGACGCCTCTGGACCTCGAACCTAGTAAGGCAGCTCTGACTGAGGGGGCTCAGGTGGGGAGTCCGATGATCGGCACCCCTCCAGAAGGCCACACAGCTCAATCCTCGGTGGAAGTTTCTGAAGAGGTTGTGCTTACAACTCCTTCCTTGGTCGTGGAAGCTCCTGCAGAGGCAGCGCTCCAGGAAGCGCCAGTGGGTAGTCTTGCTCTTGCTACATCGACGGCCGGCACGGCTCTTGTGCGAGAAGACCCGCCCTATATCCCTCATCCCGTGACAGAAAAAGGGTCGGGAAGCTTCTTAGGTGGTGAAGACATGGGGGAGCTGGCACGTCAGATGGTGCAACAATTCTTCACCTCGATGGGATCATGTATTGATCTCATCTTCCGTGGACACAGCACCTTCCAGTTCGCCCAGAGGCTTCTTGAAAATATGGCCATGAGCGTCGAATTGGCGGGAGGCCCTTCACTTGCCAGGGCATGCCTGCGGGTGGTAGAGCAACTTGGAGATAACCTGCGGGAGCTGGAATCTTTGGAAGATGCTGGCTCTTTTGATGAAGCCCAGGCCACCTTGACTAGGCTCCTAGCTGATCAGGAACGGGAGCGACAGGAGGCGGAGGCACAGATCGCTGCCGAGGTCCGTGACCTTGAATATTCCAAGGCTGAATTTCAAAAATTAGCCGGAGATTCGAGGGAATCTGAGCTCAGTGTGCAGAGCACGGAGCAAGTCATCCTCAGAACTCGGGACATTATCGCCAAGGCGGAAGCTGTTCTTGCGCTAAATGAGGAGAAACTTGTTTCCCTCAAAAAGGAGCTTGAGGAGCAACGGGCTGCTACGGCGCGTGCTGAAGAGAGTCTATCCCTACAATCTTCCAGGGTGGAATCTCTGCGGATGCAGCTGACTGCCAGAAATTTCTTATCTGAGGCGGAGCTGCGGGACCGGGCTATCATGGAGGCTGAGAGGACGCGCCAGCATGAGATTCACCGCCTTAGGGAACAAATCCGTTCCTTGGCGAACCAGGACATTTAGCCTTCTTTTCTTCTTCTTTTTTTTTTGTAAAGAAAAGGGACACTCTATTTATTAAGAGTGTTTGAATCCACTTCTATCATTTCTTGATATAATAGAAGTTTTCTTTAGAGCTTTTGTCCCAATTTCTTTATCCTGTTGTGGATGAGTCCAACTCTTGATCACTAGTCGTGATTACTGAACTTAGGTAGGACTAAGTTCTTTTAATGAGACGCGGTCTAGGCGAGACGCGGCATTAATCCCGTAGAATGAGACGTGGCATCAATCTATGGGGACTTAGATTTCACCAAGTCTTTTTGACGAGACGCAGCGGCGATCACAGAGTGAGACGCGGTCGTCAGTCTACCGGAACTTAGATTTTACTAAGTCCTTTTACTGAGACGCAGCGTCAATCATAAAGTGAGACGCGGTCATCATTTCATAAGAACTTAGATTCTACTAAGTCCTTTTGATGAGACGCGGCGTCAATCACAAATCGGAACGCGGTCTCCTTGATGAGATGCGGCGTCAATCAAAGATGAGACGCGGCATTGATCCGTAAAGTAAGACGCGGCTGTCAGTCCCTGGGGTGAGACGCAGCGTCAATCACAAGGTGAGACGCAGCTCTGAATAACGCAAATCTGTCTTGCGCGGATCGGGCAGACGCAAGAGATGCAGCCTTGTCTGCTGAAGGGACGCGGCTTTCCCATCTGCGTCTAATGTGATCTGACTCAAAAGATTTTAGGAGATCTTTGCTCGTCAGGTCTCCACTGTCGATTGGGATTCCGAGTCATCCGTTGATTCCCAAAGCAGGTATCCACGCGTCAACTCCTCATTGGACTCAGGAGTTACTGCCCTTAAATGCAAAACCGACGCGGGCGGTTGAAAACCGGTGCTTGCGACGGTTTCCAAAGCGGCGTTCCACGCGTCAATCCTCCACTGGGCTTTGACAATCGTGCGTGACGGTTCCAATTAACGCCCCATTAATGGCAGTTATTAGGGCCTGCCTATAAATAGGGTGCGCTCCCCTTCTATGATCCAAGCTTGGATTATTTCTCTTTGGATTGCTCTGAGAAGTCCCACCTTCTTCAGAAAAGAGTTTCTTGATAGGGACTCCGTCTCCATGGACGAAGGTAATTCCGAGGATGAAGATGACCCAGAGCTCTCACGCTTCGGTTTGGTCTCTTCAAGAAGAACCCCCTCTCGGATCATCTTGGACGCCTGCGTTTGGGTGCAGAGAGGCCAACTCTGGCCAGAGGTCTCTGCTGGTATGTCCCCCGATGATGTGTATAGCCTGAACTTCGGCATGATCATCTGAATGAAGTCCCGGTGCATTCCTCCTCTGGAATTTGTGCCAGTGACTTGACTTCTCTGAATGCATGCGCTTGACGCTGGCTTTGCCCATTGCGTTTTACTGCCTTGGCGCGTTTCAGACCTGAATCTTGCAACTCCTGTTCACCCAACAGAGAGATGGCAATTTTTGGCGTTCTGAAATTCTTTGCGTCTGGTGCATTAGGCGCGGGTACAAACTGAGACCGCGTTTGAGTCCTATGCGTGGCGCAGTTTGACTTGCGTCTGTTTGACTGTGCGGGTCATTCCCGCGTCTGAAGTCTTGAATGGCTGCCGCGTTCTGTTACTCAGTTTTCTTTATAAAAATGTACTGAGTTCCATATTTTCTGACTCTCGCTTATTCTTTGCAGGTAGGCTTGCTCGTCCTTTTTCAGGTTTGCTGGGCCCCAGAAAGAATATACCGGCTGGCGAACTTGCTCCACGTTCGTTTGTGAGAGATTAAATTATGGTCCTCGTCGTTTGTGAGAGATTAAATTATATCTCTGACGAGGACCCAACCCTCGCCAAGGTCTCTTCAGATCTGGTGCAAGAGACGGATAGGCTGAGTATCGGCGAGGGTGGTCCGGCGGTTACGGTGGCGGAAAGATCCTCTTCCTCTCCCTACTCCAGAAGTGACATCAAGGACATTCCGTTGGGTGGCCTGCTGGGGAAAGGGATGGTGATGAATGCAGGACTTTCTGCTGCCGCTGGACCTAGTGGAGGGTAGCATCCTTTGTGATGACTCCTAAACTTCCTCTCTCACCCCAGGAGTGACCCCATGTTCGATGGATGGTCTGCTAGGGAAAGAGACGCGCCTGAACGAAGGGTTGCAGGACCTGCTGTTGCCACCGGACCTCAAGAACACCATTGCTCCTGGCTTAGTCAGCTAGGGCGCTTTCGAAAGTTGGTGTCGTCGCTATGGCGCAATCGGTTCCAGTTGTGCACCTGGGATCAGATGCGGTTTCAAGGAGTGAGTACGGCCTCTGAGAGAGAGAGGGACTTCTTTGTACTCCTTAATTGTAACACAATCTTATTGTATAAGAGAGCGTTTTGTATCACTTGAATATCAATAAAAGTGACACTTTTCTTTTTGCCTCTTTCTGTTGTCTTAATGTTTTGTTTTAGAAGCAAAAGAATGATTTTGGTGGACCCGCCACTTTATAAAAGAAAGTGACAAGTAGAGTGTGTACCCCCAGAGAAGGTGAACTTTTATCAAGGATTTGGGATTAACTTGATTTAAGATCAGCTGGGGATTTTGATGGAAGCATTGTTTATCGGTGTAATGTTAACCAACAATGCCTCCCAAATGAATTTGATACTCGGTTGGGGAGAATATCAAATGAAACTAGACTCGTGGGGAATCTAGTAAGATTTTTACCGCTAGAGGTGTGATATTAACTTAACGGTTTAGAAGTAGTCTTGTCAGAAGTGTAATGTTAACTTGACAAGGATGTGAGTTAGAGGTGTGATATTAACCTAACTCATCAGCATCTCAGTTTTATTTGGGAAAACTGAGGGTGTCACTGTCATAGGTGTGATGTTTAACTTAACAGTGATAGTAATGCTAGAGGTGTAATGTTGAACTTGGCATTAGTCGTCTCGGCTTAAAGAAGTCGAGGAAAGGTCATAGCCATAGGTGTATTGTTGAACTTAGCAATGACTCGGATGCTAGAAGTGTAGTGTTAACTTGGCATCGTCCGTCTCGGCTTGGACAAGAAAGTCGAGGAAAGGTCATAGCCATAGGTGTATTGTTGAACTTAGCAATGACTCGGATGCTAGAAGTGTAGTGTTAACTTGGCATCGTCCATTTCAGCTTCGATATGGAAGTCTGAAGAAAGGTGACTGTCAGAGGTGTGATATTAACTTGACAGGCACTCGAGGTACCGCTTAGAGGTGTAATGTTAACTTTAAACAGTAGTTTTGTCAGAGGTGTGATATTAACTTGACAAGAATTTGCTTGCGATAGGAGCAATTTGAGGACCTGTCATTCTATTGATGAGAATTGACAAGTGGAATTTGAAGTGCCAGAAGTATAGTGTTAACTTGGCAAATTTGAGAGTTTGTTACTCTATGCAGAGTTAACAAGCAAGGTTTATACTCGACAAAGAGTATTCATTACAAGAGGTATAGTGTTAACATAGTAATGATTGCATTTGTGGTCCTACCATTCTATGGATGAGAATTGGTAAGGGATTTTTGGAGGGAAGAGTGGAATCAAGTCCACTTAGGATTTTTAGCAAACCCTCAGCTATCAACGGATTTGAGATGCCTTTACCAACTACCGTTTGAGTTGGGCTAGCCATGCTATTCCCCTCAGCATGATGAGTTGTCGAAGACTTATGTTGGACTTAAAAGCCAACATTTTCCTCTATCCTTAGCCGTCGGAGGCGTCGGATCAAATGGGAACGTGTCCCTTAGGATTTTTAGCAAATCCTCAGCTGTCAACGGGTTTGACATGCCTTTACCAACTACCGTTTGAGTTGGGCTAGCCATGCTATTCCCCTCAGCATGATGAGTTGTCGAAGACTTATGTTGGACTTAAAAGCCAACATTTTCCTCTATCTTTAGCCGTCGGAGGCGTTGGATGTTTCCGATCAGAGGTGTATTTTTAACTTGATCGGTGGAAGAATGCCATCTAGGGATAGTATTTCTTCAGGAATTTGCCATTGATTGGCATCATGAGTGTATCGCCATTTGAGGTTATGAGGCGATACGATCCATTTGAGTAGACTAACTCTACTACAAACGGTCCTTCCCATTTGGGTTGGAATTTTCCTTTCGTCTTGTGCGTCATGACCATGGGTCTTCGGACGGCTAAGACGAGGTCGCCTTTCTTGAAAGTTCGGGATTTGACTTTCTTGTTGAAGGCTCTGGTGATACGAGCTTGGTAAAGCTCGATTTGTTGTTGGGCCTGCAGACGCTTGTCGTCCAAGGCTTCCAATTCTTGGAGTCGCTGTCGATGCTTCTCCTCTGTTGTCATTTCCGCTGTCAAGGCGACGCGAAGAGATGGAATTTGGATTTCCAGTGGAAGGACGGCTTCGCATCCGTACACCAAGGAAAATGGCGTGGCTTTAGTTGGGGTTCGCACAGTCGTGCGATAGGCCCATAAGCATTCGCCCAACTTATCGTCCCAGTCTCGTTGACTTTTCGAGACGAATTTCTTGAGAAGCTTGCCAATAGTCTTATTGAAAGCTTCTGCGAGGCCGTTAGCGGGTGGATAGTATGCCGTTGATGACACACTCTGGATTCTGAACTTGGCGCAGAATCTCTGAAAAGCCTGGCTGATGAACTGGGGTCCATTGTCATGGACAATCCGCCGAGGCACACCGAACCGGTAAATAACGTGATGTTTCACGAACTTGATCACGTTAGAAGATTTCACCTCTTTCAAAGGGATAGCTTCGGCCCACTTTGAGAAGTAATCGGTTATCGCTAGGATGAACCGATGTCCCTTTGATGATGGTGGGCTGATAGGACCAACCACGTCCATCCCCCACATTTCGAACGGCCAGGTAGAGGTCGTAGAGTGGAGGTATCCTGGTGCTTGATGGATGAAATCGCCATGTATTTGACAGGCGTGACATCTTTTGGCATAGGCAACAGCATCGGCAACCATCTTGGGCCAGTAGTAACCCAATCTTTGGAGTCGGTTTGCTAGCTTCGGGCCAGGTTGATGAGCTCCACACGTACCATCGTGGGCTTCTTTCAACACTTCGTGGGCTTCTTTTGATGAGAGGCACCGGAGCAGGATCCCGTCATGCGATCTACGATACAATGTTCGCGAAATAGCATTGTAGTAGAATTTGGAGGCTTTCCTTCGAATGGCAGCCGCCTCCCTGGTGTCTTCGGGCAAGATGCCGTACAAGACAAAATCAATGTAGGGGAATCGCCAGTCTTTAAGCTCTGGATCGGTTGACACTTCAAGTGTTTCCTTACCGCGACGATCTCCCGTTGACCTTTGGTAGTCTCCGAGGGGACTTTTTGGGCAGTATAGGTCGTGGCTATAGACGAATACCTTCTCCATTGCTCCGGCTGGAAGAGCTAAGGAGGCAGCAAGGGATGCAAGTGCATCTGCATGCGCATTTTGCTTGCGCGGTACATGGTCGATGTAGAAGTTTGAAAACCTCTCGGCCATGTGGATTGTCGCGTTGTAGTAGGGTACTAGATCTTCATGCCTGACCTCATACTCTCCGCGAACTTGGCTGACGATGAGTTTAGAATCACCGTATGCCTCGAGATTTTTAACGCCAATCTCATCGGCTAATTGCATCCCAATCAAAAGAGCGTTGTATTCCGCCACATTGTTGGAACAGGGCTCGGTTAACGAGATAGCTCGGGGAATCACGTAATTTTGTGGGGAGACGAGTACCACTCCTACCCCCGCTACTGTGTGTCCCTTCGGGCTTGCCCTTGATGCACTGTCGAAGAAAAGTTGCCATACTTGACTTTCGAACGATGTCTGAGCTAGGCAGACTTCGGCGACCTCATCTGGGAGATCCTCGTAGAGTTTGGCTGCCCTGGGATCTGGGTGTTCAGCTAAGAAGTCCGCCACCGCTTGTCCCTTAATAGCCTTTTGTGGCAGAAAATGCATCTCATATTGTGATAGCAATATGGCCCATTTTGCCAGCCGGCCATTTAGTGAAGAAGGCTTTGTCATAAGTAACCTCAGGGGGTTGACTTTGGATATGACATTTATGGTTTGGCCCACCAGATAGTGTCGCATTTTCTGAATGGCGAACACCAGTGCCAAACATTCCTTCTCGATCGGGTTATACCGATGTTCGGCTCCGATCATCGTTCTACTTAGGTAGTAGATTGCTTGTTCTCGCCCCTGGTCATCATTCTGAGCTAGTAGAGCTCCCAAAGAATGATCCATTGATCGGACGTACACCAGGAAAGGCTTTCCGGATACCGGAGCTGCCAGGACTGGTGGTTGGGTGAGGTAGTGCTTGATCTCCTCAAATGCTTGCTGGCAAGCGTCGTCCCAAATGAACGAAACGCCCTTCTTCATCAGCTTAGCGAAGGGTTGGCATCTCCCGGAGAGATTTGAAATGAATCTGCGGATGTATGCCAATCGTCCTTGTAATCCTCTGAGCTCCTTGAGGCTTCTGGGGGGTGGCATCTCTTGGATAGCACGGACTTTCTCCGGATCCAAATGGATTCCTGTGGAAGTCACAACAAACCCTAGGAATTTGCCACTGGCTACCCCCAGGAAGGACTTGGTGGGGTTCATCTTCAATTGATGAGCCCGCATGATGTCGAAGACCACCCTCAGGTCTGCTATGTGATCACCTTTAGTGCGGCTTTTCACCGCGATGTCGTCGACATAACATTCCACCGTTTTGCGTATCTGCCGATGGAAAATGGCATTCATGGCCCTTTGGTAGGTTGCCCCCGCATTTTTCAGACCGAAGGGCATGACGGTGTAGCAATATACCCCTAGAGGTGTCCTGAAGGAGGTGTGCTTTTCGTCATCGGGATACATCTTGATTTGATTATATCCTGAGAACCCGTCCATAAAGGACATTCGCTCGAACCCACAAGTATTGTCAATCATGACATCTGTGATTGGCAATGGGAATTCGTCTTTGGGGCAGGCCTCGTTTAGATCACGGAAGTCGATGCAGATCCGGATCTTCCCGTTCTTCTTGGCGACGGGGACGATGTTGGCTACCCAGTCGGGATGTTGTTCTTCCCGGATGAAGCCGGAATCGATGAGCTTTCTAACTTCTGATTGAATTGCCTCCATTATCTCTGGACGGAACCGTCGCTGCTGTTGTTTAACAGGCTTCATGTCCGGATTGATGTTGAGGCGATGCATAGCCACTTGAGGATCAAGTCCAGGCATGTCCTCGTAATTCCAGGCGAAGACGTCTATATACTCTTGTACAAGAGATATAAGATCCTTCTTCTCCGAAGGTGACAGGCCGTCACTTATGAAGATGGGCTTAGGATTGGCTTCATCTCCTAGGTTGACTTGAACAACCTTGTCATCTGTGGGTGGCTCACGCTGTTCAAAGCGGATATCCCAAAGAGCATTCAAATGTTTGATCCAAGGATCTGTATCAGGTTGGATCATTTCTTCATCTTCATCCTCCATATGGCTTGTCGAAACCATGTTTACTGAAAGCCCTTTGAAGATGTTGCCGACACTGACATCTGATTCCCACGACGACGTGTCTGATGAGCAGTCATGACTTGACAGTCTCTCCGAATCAGAGGCTGATGGCACTGGAGTTGATATATAGCCCAACCCCCGGCGCGTCTGATGATAGTAATCAGGGGTTTTCCCTTTCGGTACAAAGGATCGAAGCAGTGTTCTTCTTCCTTTTCCGAAGTTCAACCCAGGCCTGTTGGTTAGATCATACCCCATGCGCTTCATCATCTTGAGCGTTTTCGGTTCATAATGATCGAACTGAGGGGATTCATCCTCACCTTCCGATTCTTCGTGGGGCATTGGTTCAGACGCGATTCGCCCAAAAAGTATTGGTCTTTGGCCTTTTCGTCTGGCTGGAACCATGAATACAGACTCTTGCGCGTCACCATTATCTTGGTATGTCCCGAAGGATGATTTCACCGGTACATGCAAAGATGTCAAAGCATCTATTGCCGACCAGAGGTCATCGTCCACGTCGGTAGTGGTATCCGACGGTATTGAATCGGAAACATACACAGGAAAATACGCAAAATCTAAATCTTCATTAATGTACCAACCACCCGCATCGTCGGTGGTATCAACATCGAGCTTATTAGTGCTCTTTACAGGTGGTTCCAACTCCCACAGGCACTCTTCTTTCTCAGGCTCAATGTCAGCTTCATTACCAGAGTCTGACTCCTCTGGTTGTGGGGTTTCATTAGTCTCCTCCGGATCCTGATATAAGAGGGAGTCCGTGAAATAATTTTCAACCCCTTTAAACGGATGCCTTTCGGCAATCAACGTTCGGACCTGTCCACTCTCGTCAATGTATTTCATGACTTGGTGGAGAGTAGAGGGAACGATGGAATTGCGGTGAATCCATGGTCGTCCCAGCAACAGGTTGTAGGAAGTGTCCGCGTCAATGACGTAACACGTCACTTCCGACTTGAGGCTCCCGATCTGGCATTTGAGCTTGATCTTCCCCAGCGGGCGGGAGCTGTTTGCATTGAACCCGTAAATAGTCGTCTGGGTAGGGCTCAGACGATGGGTAGGAATGCCTAGAAACTGCATAACCCGGCGAGGTATGATGCTTAGCGCAGACCCTGGGTCTACCTGGATGCGGTTCACCTCGGATGACCCAATATACCCTGTGAAGTATAGGGGTCGGTCATGCTTCCCTTTAACCTGCATGTCGTCTGTTGTGAAGGTGATGCAGGGAGCATTTGGGGAGGCGTGGAGGCAATCCTCTACATCTTCCTCCCTTGGCACACGAGTCATGAAGACCTCAGCGTTTGCCAAAGCTTCTTGTAGAGCCTCTCTGGTTGACTTTGATAGCCTCAGGAGTTCATACAAGGTGATGCGTGCCGGGATGTTGGCTAGTTGAGCCAAGACGTCGAAGCGGTAAGGTGTCGAGGATCCTTCCGTTACACCTTTCGCAAGAACTCGAGAAAACCGAGTTTCTTTCTGTTTCTCCCCAGGTGGTTTCGTGGAGGGCTTGGCTGGTTCTACGGCTGGTTGCGGAGAAGCCGCTGCTGTCTCGCCGTACTGCTTCAAGTATGCCTGTCCTGAACGGGTCCCCGCCGTAGGTTGGCTGGGCTCTGCGGCCAGGACTATTGTTTCCTCTTCTGAATCAGTCAGCGAGGGAACATCATCCTCTGCTTCTCGGGAGGAAGCACATATCACATGGCAAGATGAAGCCTTCCCTTTGCCTTTGGACTTCCTATTGGTCACAGTCGTCCATTGTTGTTCGTCGACGAGGTCAGGGTGGACCCACATGATTTCCCCTCGAGGTGTAGGGACGGGTACCAAGCCTTTCTCCCGCTGCTGATGAGGGTCTGTGTTGACCACCCTCAGTTCTCCTTTCGGGACAGAGATCACCCCCACGGGTGTCGGGGGTCGTGTCCCAAACTGGAGAATCGACGTCATGTTGGCCGTCATCTTCTTCTGCTCCGGTCGGAGTTTTAATACCTCCGCGTCAATCAGAGCTTGAAGGATGTCCTTAAAGACGTAGCAGCTTTTGGTAGGATGTCCGAGCATCCTGTGGTATAAGCAGTAGGTGGGATTGTCGGTCTTGCCGACTTCCTCCGGGCGCCTAATTTCAGGGAGCTTCAGTCGATTGCTCTTGTTGAGTAGCTTGAAGAGCGAATCGACGTGTTCCTCCTTGAAGGAATACTGCTTGTTGGGGCGTGGCTGGCTTGAAGAGCCACTTGCCCTGCCTGTTTGAGGTTTGGTGGGAGATTTGGTCTCCGTTGCCAAATTATCCTTCCGCTTGGTTGGAGGGATGTGTCTGGTGCACGCCTTGTCGACCTCTCTGGCCTGGGCTTGCCTTCTTCCGCTCTGACGCGGGCGACAATCTCCTCAGCCTGTTCACCTTGCTGGACTAATTGTTTCCAGGTGCGGCTTTCAGCAACTCCTATTTGAGCAAGGAGTGAGGTTTGGAGATTATGGCGACATGTTTCCACCAGGGTGGCCTGGGTCATGCCGCTTGGACATCGGAGTGCCATGTTCCGAAATCTTTCTACGAAAGACTTGACGGACTCTCCCTTTCGCTATTTTGTAGCTAAAAGGGTAGGCATTGTGACTTCGGAGTCGTCTTCGAAGAAGCGTGTCAAGAACAGCTTCTCTAGATCCCCCCAGTTCTTGATAGAACCCTCCGGGAGCTTCATAAACCATTCAAAGGCCAAGCCTTTTAGGGTGCCAATGAATAGGCGTGCCAGGATGGCATCATTATCTACCACGTTCCCGGTCTGAGATTTGAAGTAGTAGATATGCTGGTTGGGTGACCCCTTCCCGTCGAATGCTTGGAGGGTTGGAGTCTTGAACTTAGGAGGGTATGGAACTAAGTCCCACTCAGCTGGATAGGGCCGGACCACTCCTGCTTCTTGGAGGTCCTTGCGATTGGCAAGGGCCTCGAGGCGTCGTTCCAATTGACTCACCCTCTTAGCATGAGTCTTCTCCTGGTCTTGGTCGCTTCTTGCCTGCGACGAGGGCTTGGACACATCCGAGGTAGATCGTCGTGTCTCGTCAGAAGATTCGGAGGGTGGGCTTCCTCCCTTTCTCCCTTTCCCCTTCGGTCGTCTAGGAGGAGATCTCGCTCTTTCTTCAAGCAATTTCTCAAGCATATGCTTAAGGAAGTCAATGGATCTCTGTTGAGAGGCGATTATATCCATCTGGTGCTTCTGCGTCTGTTCTAAACGCCTGGCCGTCTCCTCAGGAGTGTCTGCCATGTAGGCGGAAGCCTCCTTCTCGACGGAAGAGTTTGAAGCCTGCGACTCCACTATAGCGGAGTGAGAACCACCCATTCTAATGCCGCGGGCTAAGGCATTATAGTCAATTGGGGGAATGGCCCCTGTCCGGGTGCGAGTGTGTTGATACACCCCCTCTGGCTCAGAGTCAGATTCCTCTGAGTTGTCCATTAGTTGTTTTCCCTTGCTTCTGCTAGTCATGTTTGCAGTAAGCTCCGGGTATTCAACATCTGAGAAGGTTCTCCTCCTGTGGGAGCGTCTTCTTTTGGCTGACGGGGGAATCAGGGTCAGCTGTCTAATTAAAGACGGCTGGTGCACGCCTGACTCGCAATGGCATCCAGAGAGCATCTGGATGAGCTGTTGACAGCAGCATGGAGAAGTGGTCTGATTGGCACTCCTTTTCCTTGTCAAATAATCCCTCAAATCTGTGGGAGGGGGATTAAAGAGACTGGTCTCGCAACGTCGACGACGGGAGACAGTCATGTGCTATTCAGCCTGGACACAGGTTTCAGAAACGCGGCTGTTGCGTCGCGGCTGCGTCACGCGCGTCTGGCGTCTCTGTTGATATGAGACGCGACTTTCGCGTTGCTGTCTGCTGCGTTGGAGCAGAGAGACTTGGGAGAGAGTGGGCTGCTGGGCCCCACGCCTATGGGCGTGCGCTTCCTGCGTTTGACAAGACGCAGAAGCTTCGCTTTGGCGTTGGCAAGTTGGTCTTCAGAAGGCTCAACTTGGGGAGTCTCGCGTTTGGGTCGCCAAACACGGACCTCTCGCACTGGACGAGGTGCGGGCAAGGCATCGGATCGTACGCTGCGTTCAACCCCAGTCAGAAAACCAACGGTTCCGACCGAGTGTTGACGCGCGCGTCTTCTCTGTCGACGCTCGGCATTCCGATTGCGCCGTGGAGGAAGAGAGAAGCCAACAACTTCCTGGTTTGTAGAACCAGGGGTGTTTGCCACGCGGGTCTCCTGAGAGACGCTGACGCGGGCGTTCTGTGCGACACGGTCGATCGCACCAGTAGATGTGCCGGGGACCACGCGAGCCTTCAGAGAGGCGTTGGCGCGTGTGCTCTGCGCGACGCGGTTGATCGCAGTAGAGGTGTCTGAGGTTACGCGGGCCTTCTGGGAGGCGTCGGCGCGTGAACCAAACTTGGCACAGTGGGCAGCAGGAGCACCCGACAGAGCCTCAGATTGGGCTTCAGGGGGCTGTCCACTTGAGACCCTGCGGCAGACGCGGGTCTTTGGGCTCTTAGAGCCAGAAGAGAGGAACTCTTCATACTTCGCCTGGTCGAACTCGACGACGAGGGATTCGACCATTTTCCCCTTACGGAGAACGTCATCTTGCACCATGGTGCGCTCGTCAGTAACGAAGGTAGTCCCCAGCGGAGTCGCCATCTCTTGTACGCGCCGGAAAATTTGGTGGTCGGAGAAAGTGGTTTTAGCTGTAAAAGATTTCCTTGATTCAAGCGAAACGATTACAACCAAAAGAACTACTCTTCCCTCTTTTCCAGTTACAAGGGAGGGAGGATGTCTGAATCTTCCCTTTGTTTAAGGCTGGGTTCTTCGTGTGGCGATGGAGAGTGAATCTTGTTCTCCGTTGACCAGATGACCGTCCTGGACTGTCGGGGGTCTTCTCTTCGGTCGGTAGAAAGAGTAACTCAGCTCAGTCTACCAAAACTCTCAAAGAGGAGGTAGGCGAAGAGCGGCTAGTACTCAGTAAGCTCGCTGAAGAGTCTCCTCCCTCTGTCTGTTGTTGAAGTCGTGCTTCCCTCTTGATGATCCTCTTGCCTGGATTCGATCGATCTTGATGATGCCTTGACCTTCTTAATTCTCGACCTTTCTAAAGCTTCGATCTTATCAAAACTTTTTTCCCCTCATAGCAAACAAGGCTATTTATAGGGGTCTCAGGGGGTGAAGGTGCCTCCTGAAAACGCTCCCGAATGAGGGGCCACTACCCGCTACATGCGCGGTGACTGGCCCCGCAATCAGGGCAGTTGCAACTGAGACGCGGGCGTTGGGCCGAACGCGCCTTGAAGTTGAGACGCGGGCGTCGAGCCAACACGCCTTAATGCTGAGACGCGAGCTTCGGGCCTTCACGTCTGGATGCTGAGGCGCGGGTGTCGGGCCGACGCGCCTTGATGTCGAGACGCGGGCTTTGGGCCGACGCGTCTGGACGTTGAGACGCGGGTGTAGAGCCAACGCGTCTTAATGCTGAAACGCGGGCCTCGCTTCCTCGCGTCTAGAGCTTGAGACTGCTTCCTTAATGGCTGGTCTGTTAGTCATTTTTAGACAGCCTACAGTTGTTATGTCCAGTTTGTCACCTCTGAACGACAAGGCTTCGTATCTGGTGATTCCTAATCATCATGTCCAGGTCATCCGATGATCTTTAATCTATTACGTTAATATTTACCTCTGAACAGTAAAGATTGTCAAGCTCATTTCTTCCATCCTCATCTCAATATGATTTGAGTCGAGTCATTTCTCAAATTTATAACTAATCCTATCAGTTTATCGCCTCTGATTAGATTAGGTATACCATTATATACAATTTGAAAGTAAGAATTGTGAATTCAGAAAATAAAACAAGTTGGAAATATAACAGAGGAGTCAAATAAAATTACTTTTTATTAATTCCAAAAGAGGGATACATGGATACATGGATTACAAGTAACGAGGGTGCTTCATAAGACTTGATCCGTTCTTCAAGGATGACCAGCCTATTCTTCCTCTCCTCAGCAGCTCTGATGAATGCCTGCGACCTCAACTCGGCCTCATTAAAGCTCGCTATCTGGGATAGACGAGCCTCAATTTCAGCCAAAGTTGCCCTCTGTGCTGGCTCCTGTTGCAGGACTTCGTCATTTTGAGCCTTAAGCTGCTTTAGCCGAGCGATCTCCTCAAGACACACCGGTTCAGCCTTGGACAGAAGAAGATTGGCTTTCTTAATTATTTTTTGGGCCTTTTCAATCTTATCCTCACCGTCGAGAAGAGCACTATTAGAAGCATCTATGGCATCTCTAATTTCTACTTTTTTTATCTCCAAGGATTTTAAATCTGAAGATATTACCTTAGCTGCTTCCTGTGCCGCAAGATGAGCTTCACGCATCTGAGCAACAAGATGTTCAAGCTGTTCATTAACTGAGGAGTCAAAATCTGAATTGCTGAGATGGCGCCATTCGTCTACATCCCTCTCAAGCCTCTCCACAAGAAGCTCCAACGTGGCAGCTTGGTCATCCCCTCCAAAGTCTCGAATGCTGTCAATACTTTGAGAGAGGAACACCTTCAAAGCAGAGAACGAGGTAGTCGAGCCCTTCAAGATCAAAGCAACAGATCGCTTTAAGCCCTTATAAAAACTGTCAACTAGCTCAGCCACAAATTCTTTTTCAGGTTCAACTACTCCCGGTGAACGAGTGGCCCCTGAAGGCATAGCTTCCACCGGTTTCACTGAATAACCGCAGAGGAGTTGGCAGAAGCGTTGGCTGGAGAAATATGAGGGATCGCCGATGATCTCGGAGGAGTTCTCATTGAAACCAGTACACTAGCCACAATGGAAGTAGGGCTGATGACTATTTCAGGAAGAGCTGGCTCAACAACCAGTGTCGGAGACGTAGGGCTGGTAATTACCTTCAGCTCCGTGGTTGTCAGGATAGGCAACGTTTACGAAACCACTGGCATCTCACCTACCGATGTAGTTGAAAGTGTGATTGGTTCCATAACCACTATCCCCTCAGCCTCTTTAGTACCACTGGCCGGTTCAGGCTGATAAGATGGCAGGTCATGATACAAGGCATCCAACTCGGCAGCATCCGTTGCAGTCGAAGTACTTGCTTCACCCCTGGTCCCCTCAGGAAGATTAGCTGGCTCCCTTGAAGTCGATGCATCCAAAGGTGGAACATCTGTGGCAAGACTTTGTTTGAGCAAGGTATAATGAATATCAGGAAAGAATTGCTCACAAAAGATCAAAGTATTACTGAGAGGCGATACCGCCTCAGCTGTCTCAGCCGCAGTCTCTCTTTGAACTTCCTCGACGGCAACATCAATCCCCTCAGGCTCCATAGAAAATTTTTTGACAGTGTAGGAGGGACGGCTGGCTCACCTTCACTCGCCGAAGCCTCTGTGGTCCATCTAAAAGAGCTTGAAGCCACAGGACTCCCTTTCGAGGTCCTAACACCTGAAGGACCGACATTAGCTGCGTCACCTCTGGAGTCTTCTTAGACAACAAAGTAGCTAGCCTCGTCATCTTCTTTATAAGTGAACATGGGATCATAATAATCCCCCTGTTCTCCTGTAGCCTCGGCTCTCGGTTCTCTTGCTATCTCAGTTCCTAAATCATAGGATAAACGAATGAGCTGTATGAAATATATAAGTATATGTCGCAAGAATAGAACTGATCTTACTCAGGTCAGGAGCAACTTTATCAACAGTCTACCTTAGAGCCGATAGCTTTATAATTAGCGGAGCAGGAGGAGAAAGTACTGCGACTGATTCACCCTCTGCAATAACGGTGGGAGTGTAGCGACGAGACTTCTTCACTACCCTCTTCCTGCGAGATCTACCCTACCGCTTTTGTTTGAAGTGGACATTAGGATCTTCTTCCTCCACTTCCTCTAACCCCACATCTTCCATGGGGGCCGTCCCTACCCCACCAGGAGCATCTGATGGAGCCTCAACACCCGTATTTCCTTCAAAGTGAGGACTTTCTGCGTCCGAGGCCTCACTATCAACAGTAGCGATGAATTCTCCGAGGCCTGGCAAACGGACTCTCCTGCCGTCGCCTCTCTCGTCCGCTTCAGCCGCCGAGAGATCAGCTTCACGCCAAAAGAGTTAATGAAAAATCCAGTTGGAGTAGAGTTCGAAATTTTGTACCACTGGCAGAACCTCAAAGTTGTCAGAAGGCTCGGAGTCCTCAGCGGCATACACAGTCGCGCCTCAGTACAGCCAACAATGAAGAACCCTAGGCACGAGCACGATCAATGAGGCTCCCCATGAAGGCCATGCTGGTGTTCGGGTTACCTACATATAGTTGGTCATACCCGAACTGATGAGCGAATCGACTCGGGACATAAGGCTCCAAGTAGCAGGTATCCCCGCTCCTGTACACCAGTGGGATGGCCGGATGCTAACTAGCCATTCAAAGATCCCCCGGCTCAGTAACGTCTACCCATCTCCTACATCCTTGAATTCTTCGTCATAGCCTGCATCGTGAATGTAGGGAAAGCACCGAAAAAGGCTGTAAACGTCATACCAGCACAGCAACTTGCGAACCGTGGCCACATAAGTCAATAACCATGAACAACCCTCAAACTGACGGAGAAGCGCCATTCGGACACCTTCTTGAGGCTCCTCACCAGCTTGGATAATGGAAGGGCAGTGAAGGGCGAACCATGCCATCAAATGGTGTATGGCAAACCGATCTTGGGGTTTGGCCCGTCACGAGCCAGGATAGTGCCTTTTCCCTTTTTTGTTTTCGGTGGCCTACAGAAAGCTTCCGTCAACGCATGAAGGCCCCGCTGAATACAACACACCATTGCCGGGAGGAGTCTAAGGGAATGACCATGGACTAGACGAACGGCTGGTAATAAGATAGTCGAAAGAATGACGTCACCAGAAGGAGATGGCACCACACATCTCTTCAGCCAAACTGATAAAAACCCGGCCAAAAGTGCCTTCCGGGACATCGGTCGACGAGTTTGATAATGAAAACTCCTGAGAATGTCACCTTTCTCATAAGGTCCGTCATCTTCTTCCAAAATCATATCCCCCTGAGAGTGTTCTCGCATCCTCCGAAAAATGTCCTCGTCTGCAACCCCGCAGTGAGCCGCTTCAGGAGCATCTTTCAGGTTAGAGAACAAATAATTCCCCCAGCTCTTTGAACTGCATGAAGCTCCCTTATGGCTCCTATGCATACTTGAGCAGATGTAAAGATGGCACATCAATTCCCGGTAAGTCTCGAACAAAGCGAGCTCCTGCTTCTCCAGAAGTGCCAATTCCGCCTCGCATGGAAAATACTTTTCATAAGGGAAAGAGCCCAAGGGTAGAGCAGAGACTTCCCACATCTCGTGCAAAGCCATGCCTAATTCGCCTACAGGGGTGAAGAAATTCCCTGTAACTGGATAGTATAACTCAAAGATGGCGTAGAAGTTCGCTACGCTGATCTGGATGCCGTAACAGGTTGCCCTGACAGCCTCGTAAAGTCCCAACTTCTCCAGATCCTCTTCAAAAAGACATATAAGGTCAAGTCCCTCTACCAGGCCTTTGGGGGATGAATCCACCCAGGAGTCCTGAAATCAGTGGCTGGATAATTGCCATGAGCTCTGAAGAACTGGTTTCCAAAAGTTTGAGCCACGACGGGATTTTCCCCCACTGGGATGTCTGGGAGAACGTTCCCAGGGTGAAGACCCAATATGCAGCGAGGAGCACCCGCCTTTGTATAACCGCGAGACGGAGCTATCAATTTTCCCACGTGAACGGAGTCAGTAGTCCGAGTCACTTGCCACTTCATCTTCCGAACCCTCGTCACGCATTGGAAGAAAGACAACGAAAAATGACGCTTGCTAGAAGGGAGATAATCTTCTCGCCATCCAGAATAAAAATCCACTGCCCTTCTCCGGCCAGCAGCTGATGATCAGTGTCTAGCGCTGTGTCCCCAAACATGAAACCAGCCTTCCGATAGATTTTTCGGTCGCAATCCTCGAAGGGAGCAATAGTTAAGATGCTCCTCATAGTACGCTGATCTCCAGCATATATAAGAGCATCCCGGCCAGGAGCGCTCCGCTCGCTGAATAATGAGGTTTGCCCCTGAAATTGCAGGCTAACATTGTCATCCAGTCCCCTGGATGTTCCGAAGATACTGTTCAAAGGACCTGGAGTATAGTGCACTGCAAAACAAGAGGAAACTATATTAGTTCACTGACCGAAGAAAAAAGAAGGCTATGGCAAAAAGAAAATTGCCAAGGCAAAGCTTCGCTCTCCAAGCGAAGCTAGCCCAGCATTAACTTTGCCCTAAGGCTCAGCTCCACATCCTGCACAAAGGCAAAGTGCAGAAGATCTCTAAGAGTTAGCTTCGCTCCAAAAGCTTAGCTTCGCGTTCTGTCACTGAACATAATGCAAAGAAGCCTCCTAAGGGTTAACTTCATTGGAAAGGCACTTGTGCCTAAAATTGTTCAAAGGACTTTAAGGTCCTTTTCCTAGCTACGCTCCGAGAGCTAGCTTCACATCCTGCCACGTGACAGAACGTGAACAACCCTAAGGGCTAACTTCCCATAGAAGCTTGGAGAAGAGACCATTCAGTTTCTAAATTTCAATTCACGAAATTAAAGGGGAATTAAATCCCCTAAAAATTCGGTGGATTTGAATTAAGGGAGAGCAACTCCCTGACAACACTAGAGCATAATGAATCACTCCAGATTCACCATTAAAGAGCCAGTAAATGGCTTCGAAAAGAGATGAAAATCTCTAAATATAAGAAAAAATCCCTACCCCCAATAGGGCGTTCGATGATCGGAGGAGGAGAGGGCCCCTCCGTCGCAGAGGTCGCTACCTCTTTACCTGCTCGTCTTTTGAGAGCCATGGAAGAACTAAAAAGTTCTGAAAATCTCAACGAAGGAGAAAGAGGAGAAAGAGACTTGTTTCTCTGAAAATTCAAAGAGAAGTAATTCTCTCTTTCAGCCCAATCGGGCTTTTATAGACATAAAATGTCTTAATTTTGACTCCTCAAAAGGAATGCATGCGGCCGTTTCAAATCAATTTGAAACGGCGCCTAAGCGCCTTCCCGAGAAGCCCTGCTTCAGCCCCGCCAAGGGCTAACTCCGCTATGAGTTCAACGTTGACCTGGCGCGACGCTTGAGTAACTTCGCTGAAAGACGAGCCTTAGCTCCGCTAAGAGCTCATCTCTAGCTCCGCGGAAATTCAGTGCTAGCTTCGCCAGAAACTTGTTCCTAACTTAGTTGAAAATCTGTCTTCAGCTTCGCTGGAAGCTTAACTCCGCTAAGAACTTTTATTTCCTCCTAAGGAAAAGACTTACCTAAGCCAGTGCATTCCAGGTGTTCTTGAATCGAAAAGGAGGGGAACAAAGTAGATAAGCAGAAAATAAATATTTTTATTGATTCAAAAGGGAAGATACATTGATACTATATTAAGATCGTCTTTCATACAACAGAATCTTTGCTCCAAAGGCATACAAGTTGTCCTATCTACTTTCAGGGTGATAAGCCAAACCAACTCGACACGAAAGGCCTTCCTCCTGCACAAGGTCGTAATCCTTCGCTTAATGGCAGATTTTGCCATCAAGAAGCTGGATCTTCTTTGATTAAAATTGGCAAGGGATTGGTTGTCACCAGAAAGCTGGATCTTTCTTAAACAAAATTGACAAAGGAAGGATCCAAGACCTTACTAGTGACGTCCGCCTTCCCGAAGTGGATCATCTCGGATAAGCGACTACCAGTCCCTTCCCGAAGTGGATCATCTCGGATAAGCGATTGCCAGCCTCTTCTTGGAACACGCATCAACTACTCCAGTATGTTCCACCTGCTTATGATCAAAGTTTCAACTTGAAAATCAAGAGGCAAGTTTCTGGTCTCTTTCATCATGACGAAAGACTGGCGAGCACAGTTCGCTGCAATGCAGACAGGAAACAAGTTAGCATCAAATCAAAAAGAGGGTGAAATGCTAAGTCAAAATTCTTTGGGCGAAGCAATTTAGATCCGACCCAGTTGTGCCTTGAAGATGGATTTCAGCTAAGCAGAGGATAGGCTCGCTTGCACAGTAATGACAGACTAGCTTAGCATAAGCCAAGTCTTAGCCCTGCCCAAGACAGTTAGGCTGAAGAAGCCTCAAAAAGGACCAAGTCCTAGCCTCGCCTATATGGCTAGGCCAGACTGGCCCAGAGGGACGCAGTCTTGACCCCACTTATATGGCAAGACTGGCTCAACCTTGAAGAGGCCAAGTCCTAAGCCTTACCTATATGGCAGATTTAACAGGTAGACAGATTAAGGCAGGGACTCTGCATGAAAAGATCTTTCACCTGATCGAGCGAGAATGCTAGCTTCACCGAGAAGCTGAAAAATAGGGCTGAAACCCTTTTCTGAAAGTCAGTCAAATGCGAAGACCAAGGGAATTTAATCCGTAAGATAGCTGGTAAAGCTAAGAAGATTAAGGGAGATAAACTACCTGAAAGTAAATGGATGGCCGAGGCTCACCAGTTCTTGATTGAGTGAGAGTTCCCACTACTTCAGAGACCTCAGTCTCCTTTCCTGGGCAATAAGAAGATGTCATGAACAAACTTTTCAGAAAGAGAAAAGTATGTTTCTCTGAGAAGGACTACAAGAGTCCTATTTATAGGCCTCGTGGCCTGACTACGCCGCCACAACTTCATGCTTAGAAGCGCGGGCGAATTTAAGGCATTCAAGTGCTTGGCTTTGAGAAAGGGAATAGTCTCTCTCGGGAATGCGCACGAAGTTATTTGAACTTCGAAAAAGGAAATAATCTCCCTCGTTAATGCACGAGAGGATATTCTAACCTTGAAAAGAGGAACAATTCCTCTCGTAACTCATGAAAAGCGGTTAGCTTTGGGAACGGAGCGTCACTCCATCCCAGCGAGCGCGAGACTAATACTCATCTTCCAACTCAGTTTGAAGCGAAATTACGTCAGAAAGCTCAAAGGCGAAGCTACCCAGAAGCGTGAAGCTACATGGAGGCAGGTTGTTACAATTCCTCGGTGAATCTATTCCAGCCCGAAAGCAGAGTTAAAGGCGAAGTTGAACTCAACCACCAAGGCGACGTTCACATTCACATCTCATCAATCAAAACAGTTCAAAGTATTTCAGAATCTAAACCATTCCACTGCAGATTAACGAAAACTTTGAAGGGGGTCTTGTTGACACTCGAAGTAGACAGAGATCCCCATTCATCTTCAGCCGATCTGAACAACGTCTAACTTATTGACATCTACAAAAGATAAGTCGAAGACAAGCTGATGACCAGAGGCAAGGCAACAACATGGACATTACTAATCCAGTAAAGCAGATAGTAAGTCAAAGTTGCCTTTGAAGAAGACCTGAGCAGGCCTAAAGACACTAAGTTAGCTCAATACTTAGTCTCACATGAGCCCAAGAGATGAGAAATCTTGCTTAGCTTTGCAAGAATTCCATCATAGCTCTGCCATGGGCTAACTTATAGTTTCGCCCTGGGGTTTTTCATAACTCCGCAGATAGCTAGCTAACAGCTTCGCTAGACGCTCTGCGGAGCCTTGCGAGAAAAGCAAGCTAACTTATAGCTTTACTGAGAGTTTACTCTTAGCTTCGCCAGAAGCTTCCCTTAGCTCCGCTACGAGCTTATTGAATTAGCCCCGCTGCGGGTCTTTTTATGGTCACCTTTGACCAATCAAATCTCCAAATAAGATCATGTTGATTGAAATCAAATTTGGCAGTTGCTTGCCATGATCTTTTGACTCTCCCAATCAGGTAAGAAGATCAGGGGAGATCTCTCAATTAACTAGAGAGGATCAAAGGAGTATCCCTCATTTAGCGGCGCGAATTAAGGGATTAGCGCTATATGCTATTCCTAACTTTGCAGAAGCTGATTCTAGCCTCGAGCGAGGCTACTTTCCAGATACAAAACAGATTGACTCAATTTGTTTTCAGATTTTCAGGCGATTATACCCCTGTTCACCCTATAAATAGCCTGCCAGAGGCACACAAGAGGGGAGAGGAGAGATGGGCAAGGATAGAGAGCAGATTAGAGATCTACTCTCTTGCTTCCAAAGCTAAGTTCGGGGTCTTGAAAAGATTCAAGTCCAAGAGGCTTTGAAAAGCATAAGCTTTTTTGGTGGCTTCAAAGCTTAAGCCAACAAGAGATCTACTCTCTCGCTTCCAAGAATTCAGAGAATTACTTCTCTAATCCTACAAGGATAAATTCAGGGTGCTAATATTCTAAGATCTTCCTCCCTCTCAAGGAATTTTCAGAATCAGGCGAGAAGGAATTCCCATGCAGTAGCATTCGATCATCTGACCGATCGCATCGTCAAAAGGATAAAGTGATCGCGCGCTGATCAGATTCCTACCGGCACATTTTTTCAGAAATCTCAGAGGAGATCTACCTGTAATTTTCTTTTCAATTACTTGTAATTTAGCTCCTCGATCTCTTTTGTAAGTTTTCCCCTTTACAAAATCAATGGAAAACAGTACTATTTTGTGTTGGAATGTATAACACCACGTATTTCCGCACTCTGATCCCTGTATTGTGTTGAATTGACGCTTAGCGTACATACGTGATGGTACCATCGCCCTGCGTATGTACGTCACAATGGCGTCCCTGTATCCGTGGGAGCGGGGCGCCACAACACCAAAACTATTAAATCTACACAAAACAAACATGTTCATACAAGTAAAATATGCAAGTATATTAATAACAATATTAATGTCCGTATAGAATATTTGACGATAATCCAGTGCCATGCTCTCGAAATTCTTTGGTTGTATCCTTGATTTGCCTTGACTTTAAAATATTTAGTCTGAGGGGATGTGAGCTTATAGTTCAGATAGTGAAGTTAGTTTAAATTTTAAGTGAAGCATGGTAATAACATTGTGTACTATATATGATACAAGAAAATATATAATCATTTGTCTAAAATTTAAGTGAATATAAATAACTCAACTAGATTATCTACTTATTTCAATCTAATGTTCAATTAATACTGACATGTGTACAAACAACCAATATCGGTGTCTTCATTTCAATTTAATGAATTCGTATTCTAGTATCCACATTACCATAAACTATTAACACATCCAATATACATGTGGTGTACACACAATATATCACACATAAACATATGTCACAATTACATAACCTGTTACGAATTCAGAGTTGTCCCCATGACCGAATCGACTAGGGTGGCTCAGCGAAAACTAATCACAAGATCTACTAAGACAATGAAAAAAGAAAAGAAAAAGATATTTCAAAATAAATAGAAAGCCAACACACAATATAAAGTTGTTCCACCAATCAAACAGATCGTGTGTATGTCCACGAGAGAAGGGGAGAAATTTTATTAAAACTTTGGGAAAGTCAAATATCCATCACCATAAGCCATCGACGACACTTGCAAGGGTAAGGCAACTTCGAGATTATCAGAGTCATTTAGGTTCATAAATACAGAAGAGGGAAGCAAACAAAAACAAGAGTAAAGAAGAAAAGAAATTTCGATTTGATTCAAATAACAATGAAAGAAAAGACTTACTTACACCGGTGTCACCCTCAATACAAGCTTTGCTCTCATTCCTCTATGAAACTCTCCTCTCCTCACAGTTACATAAATAAAACAAAATTTAGATAAAAGAAAACAAAAAACTTAAGTTACAAACTACAGAATAGCCTAAGTTCTACTCTCTGCTTGCTCGCTCCCTGTAGTCTCTGAAAAACCAATATTTAGAGGAAAAAATCAAACGTGGGAGAGCGTACGAAGATAGGGAAAGCAAACGCTCCCAGCTGTGTTTCCACAGCCTGGGTGTGGCCAAGTGGCCACACCCGGAGAGTATAGCTCACAGGTTTCTCGATCTCCTTTTATCTTTTGCTGGATTTGCAGTTTTAGGTCCTAGATTCGACGAAACCTCCTTTGATCTTCGGCTTTAACCAATTGATTTGTAAAGATCTTATTTTAACTGCTTGTTCAACTGGTTTTATCTTCTCTGATTTGCCCTGATCTGCCCTGATCTTCGATTTGAATTAATTCTGAATTAAATCAGAATTTTGATGGGCTTTTGGGCTCGTTTCTCTTCCCTCTCCTTTAGTAACGGGCCTGCATATAAATTAGATAATAAATAGGATTAAAAACATAGTTTATTATATAATAAATATGAGAATGTGACAATAAATATGCAGTATCAGCGACCGATCAGCGCTGTTGCTAGGGAGGGACGGTAAGTTTTTCTTCTTTTTGATTTACTTTAAACAGTTTAACTTTTTCTTCTCTGTTTTTGTGTGCAGGGGCTAATATTTGACAAATAGTAGGTACAGTTGACATATTGCTACTTTGTGCCCTGTCCCAGAAGGTAAGAGCATCAGAGCCCACAACTGTGATGATGTACTAACTGAAGTTTCTTGCAGGTTGCTTGAAATTCAAGAATTTACGTACTTCAGTTTATAGTTTTCCTGTTTAACATATTCTGCATACTGTTCTAACCTCAATAGTAACTTGATGTTTGTAAGTGCTTAAAAAATGTTTAAACATTGCATTCTAGGTCATTTGTCTATTTTGTTACATTTTTTTATTACTGTTGAAGAGTGTTGGAGTCAGGTACGTTTGCATTACATATATCTTAGGAAACACACTTGTATGATTTATTGCTTGAGTGTTATTTAGCTATATACATGCGCGCACGCGCGCGCACACTAAAACGAATTAAGAGCTTGTGCTATAAACAAGATAAGGTGGGGAAGTCATTATCCTCCCTGAGCCTACAAACAATCTCCTCACCCACTAACCCAATCCTAACTTAAAATTGAGTAGACGTTGGCCCTAGGGACATTTCAGACTCAAAAAGGGATTGATCTAAGGGGAAAGTTGTTAGAAGTTGACTCTTACCAAATCGGTGTCAAAGGTCATGGATTGAGGGCGAAACCCCGAAGGCTGGTGGTTTGGCATAATTAGGCCCATCGCTTTTTGCGCGGATACCTCCCACCAACCTTGTCCCGATCTGGCCGATTAATTTGTGGTCAGGTTCTGTAGTATACCTCCTGTAGATAATCAACAAGTAGGAGTCATCTAGGTCTAAAGGTTTATTCTAACTTAGGCTCGATTTTTCTTTTTTTTATTTGTTTATTTGTTTGTTTTTTATTTTGATATCTCCATGATATGGATTACAATTATAATTTTTCCAATGAATATAGTGATCTATACTTCACCCCAAACTCTTTTGATTCGGATACTACCAACCCATAACTTTAACCAACAAAATATGCTGGATTGTTCTTATCCAAATTGATTTATGGCCCAAACCCAGTATTATGAGCAAGATTGGGATAATCATCATGACTCTTCATCAAGTCAGTGGGGATACAACTCCCCGAGTCTTACTATCAACAACCTTACCAACAAACAGCTTCATATATTCCATACCAAGATTAACCTATAGAAGAAAAATCTTCTTTAGAAAAGAGTTTCGAAGCCTTCCTCAAGTCCACACGACAATTGCACATTCAAATAGGCTCAATCTCCCAAACAATTCCCAAATTCACGATCCCTACTCCAATTTTCAAGTCCCACCACAACAAGAACCTGTTGACTTCGAAGATAATGGAAACCATGATTCAAAGCGAAGATTCCTTTACCCAGTTCATCGATATGATAGAAGCAAGACTTAGTTGATTGAAAAATATGCATAAAAATGAGGAAACTCTCCCTAATCCTTGACTATCGCAGATACTTCTAGCCATACTGATGGAAACCAAGAATCATGGTGTCTTAAAAACTATGACCAAGATTCAATTTCACCACAAAACTTTGAACTTGACCGATACCAACCCATTAACAAATTGGCAAGTTTTCATTTCAATGAGATTGAACTTGAAGATGAATGTGACACCATTCTCAATGTTACGATTCAGTCCCATTTTTTGAATCTATGCTGACTCCGGTATTCTTACCCGATTTGGACCCAATTCCGAAGCCAACACTAATTTCTATCCCTATAGAACTTGAACATGAACCACCTATTTTAAATAGTCACATTCCATTGTTGTGAAATGAATGTGAACTTTAATTCTATGATTTGGACCACACTCATGAACCAACTCCAACTCTCAAACTTAAACTTGATTTTATTTTTTTCCCGAGTTAATATCGGTTCCTATTCTTTTCATTGTTGAGCCCAAACTATCCATTCCACAAAATCACATTCTATTGTTGGACCAAGATTTAGATCAATATGACTGTGTGATGATATCCCAAGATTAGTCATATAACCGAAAAAAATTTCATGCTAGGATCTTGCATGATCGATCCTATTCATATTGGGGAATATAAAAATGTTAATAGGAAAGAGGTCATGACAGGTGGGTTCCATGAAAATTCACAGTATCTATATTGGGCAGAAACGAACCACCACCTTAAGGTGACAATTTTCTTTCCCTTTCACCTTTTTCATGTATTTTTGTATTTCATTTATACATTGAGGACAATGCATGAGTCAGGTGTGGGGAAGGGATCACTAACATACTAATTTAGGTTTTTACTAATATATATATATATATATATATATATATATATATATATATATACTTTAAAACATTTTGAAAAGGAAAATAATACTTTGACTTATTTTTATAAGAAATTAAGTTAATTTTAAGGAATAAGAGAATCATAATTACAATTTTTTTATACTTGGTCAAAATAAAATTATTTGTTTGATTTTTAGGTTTGAAAGAAAGATTGAAAAAGTAATTTAGTCTTAATTTTTACCTTGATAAAATATGCATACTTTATACACTATACACTTAGGGTTCCAAAACAAAGATTCTTATGCCTTATTAAAAAAATATATTTATTATATAAAAATTGTCTGATTAAGCTGGGTATTTGTGCCTCATAAAGCATAAGTATTTACACCTAAAAGTGATTTATATAAATAAAAATTCTTACTTTTGTAGTTTTGTTTGCTCGAGTCCTAAGTCCATGCGGTGTTTTCTCACCCGGTACCCTAAAACCGTCTGGTTAGGGAGTCACTGAATAAGGCTCGTTACATAGGCGAATTAAAAAGCCTAATAGAGCTAAGAGATATTACCGTCATAAATGTAAAGAAAAAAATAAGACATAAGAGTTAGAGTTGAAGAACCCCGAGTTAAATTTTTACAGTCACAAGGTGCATATGACTTAGGGTAAAATAATAGACTAGATGAGAAATACAATTTTAATCCTTACCTTGATTTAAATCAAGTTTTTAAATAGAGACTAAGTTTAGAAATGACTAAGTTTTGATAATCTTATGATGTATAAATTACTTGAATTTTTTACATTAATACTTCAAATATTTTATCCTTCAAAATGCGTTTTCAAAAATTCTAACATTTGTTTTTTATATTTATAAATTTTTTGGGTGCAATCTACTGAAAACCCTCACGAGATAAAACTCGTCTTCTAGGGGTAACCTAGAGGTTTAATGGCTTATTGCACGTGCTAAGTGCAACTATGATTCTTACAAAAGTGAGTTAGGTTAGGTAAGCTCTACTTTTTATTTTGCTTAAGGATGAGTAACATATAGGTGGGGGTGTGTGATTGTACATATGCATTACATGTTTTCATATCATATGTGTCATATTTTTGCATTTATGTTTAAATAAAACTCTGCTATTTAATGTATTTTCAAATTTAGTATCGTGCAGTGTAATTGAAGAAGAAAAGAGAGATATTGATAGATTTATTCAATTAAATCCAAAAGTTCAAAAGAAAGGGGATCAATTCAAATCCAGAGGTTCTAAAAGCCATCTTATCTGAAGACTAGATCTATTAGATGAGATAATACCAATCAAAATGCAAGTAAAAATGAATTTTGAAGTCTAAGTGGTTGAGCTGAAGATCAAAAAATATATCGTCAAATCTAAAGCAAAAACTGAAAATCCAATATGATAAAAAGATAGAGGATAAATCAACGGACACATGCTCATTCATTCTGGCCCTACGACTAGGATCTTACCGTGCAAGCTTTCGTGGCGTGGTTTTCAAATCTCGGGGAGTGCCACTCTTCCTATCTTTGTATGCTTTCTATCCTTCTGTTTTCTCCTATAAATACATGTATCTTCAGAAGACAGAGACGAACTCCAGCATAGAGCTTTAGTTTAGTTTAGTTTAAGTTTTTATTTTTTCAATGTATTTTTTATTTTAATTTAAGTTAGAGAGAGTTACATGAGAAAATAAGAAGAAGAAGAATTGTAATTAGAGTGACACTGATGTAATCCTTTTTCAAGAGAGAATTATATTGAAGTGACATCAATAGAGTTTTCTACTTTTCTTCATCATATTCGATCTAGCCAAACACCGCGTTCAAGTTACTCTTTCTATCGCTTTCTTTATTTCATGTTGAGGTAAATCTTCATTATGATGCAATGATAGAGGTAAGTATTCTTTTTAATTTTTTTTCCATTCATTAGTTTAGAATTCCACTCCAAATCCAACATTCTCCTCTCTATTTAGTTTTTCCTTTTTTGGAAATAAAACAATAACACCATCACCATCTCTTCTTCTACCATCTTCTTCTTAACTGAACCGAACTTTATTTGTTTTCTTTTACCAAAACTGAGAAGAACCTTTAAACTCATTTTTGTAAACTTAAAAGAAGAAACTTACACAAAGCGTCCATCGCAGTCCCTCCTTGTGGATCACAACCCGCATAGCCACTTGTTATAACGGTAGAATTGAGGACCTAGCACTATTCTAATTTTTGTATTTTTCCGTGCAGGTTTAGCTCGATCACTTGTGACCATGATTCACTTAGAGTATTTGGTTGTCCGGCCTATGTAGATGTCAAGAAAGACATGTTGGACTCTAATGTGAACACGTTGGTGTTTTTGGGATACAAGAAAGACTTGAAAGGTTACAAGTTATGGGATCCAAAAAATAGGAATTTGTCTCGAGCAGACATGTCACATTGGATGAGGTTTCGATGGTGAAGCCTACCGTCTCCCAGCAGGTGGAGACAATGAAGACCAAGTTCGTGTTATCGCAGCGGGTAGAGAGTGATGCTACTCCATATTGTCCAGTTGTTTCAGAATCGTTTGAGATTTCATCAGTTGTGACACCGGGGGAAAATTGAGTAGTCAATATGGATACTAAACATGTTGAAAAATTGGCTCAGTTGCAGCTAGAAGAACCAAAGAGAATCTGTGAGAGTGGGTTGTAAAGAAGCATGGATCTCAGGTTGATGAGGTTCATATGACTCAGTCTATTGGGTTCGTTGTTGCAAAGAAGAAAGTTGGTTGAGCTCAGTGGAGCTCACTTGAATCAACTACGAGAGGCTTGATCCCTTGGGCATGAGGTACATAGCCAACTGTAATGGCGTAGTCCGTTTGGTGGTGCAACTCGTATGAAACTATTTGGTTACTTGGGTTCTCGAGAATTAGCAGCGATAAGCTGCAATTTGGACTTCAAGTAGCGATGAAGAGTTGTAATCTCGATGAATATTTGATCTTCTGGTGAGAAGATAGTTGAGCTTACATAAGGAGGCATGCATTCAGTTTGTTGAGCTGAAGTTGATTATTTGGTGTGCTCTACTCAGATTAGGCTGGACCGTCTTGAAGACATTTAGATTGCTGTTCCATTCAATTGTTGATTCATTGTTGGCTCATGTTGGTTCTTCTTGTAGTCATTTGGAATGGTGTTTCATTCAGTTGCTGAGTTATAAACATGTTTGTTTGTCGGCTCATATTGTGTTGTTTCTCCTCAGTGAAGTGTTGAGAAGGCATGTATGGTGCATTCCGTTTGGTTTAGCTGAACTGAAAATTTAGTATCGTTACAATTGATATTGGAGTTTGGAGAGAGTTGTCTGAGTGGAAGACAAACTCAATTTGGATTGATTTCTGATCAATCGTTTGGATCCATGGTGATCGTTTGAAATTAATTGTAACTTTGCATTTGAGATTCGTCAGAATCATATGGTAAGTCAACATCCGCGTTTGGTTAGCTTAGCGGAGATCGTGTGTCGATCTCGTGACGGAGATCGTGTGTTGATCTCGGAGCGGCGTTGGATTCATTGGTATTCAACTCAGATTTGAAAAATCTTCACCAAGGTGGAGAATGTAGAGAGGGGATCAAAAACAGGGATGATAGAGTTTTTAAACTCATTGACAGGTTCCCGATCGACTGAAGTACACAAGAGTTGAAATCGTTTGACCGCTCGATCGACCGCTCAATCGATCGATATTACACGAGAGAGAAAGCCCAGTTGGTGGTGGACCATGCGGTGGACCGACCCAACTCTCTGAGATTAACAGAGAGTTTGGACTTGGATCCCGGTCGATCGGGCAGTCGACCGGCCCAACTCTAGCATTAAGAGAGTTAGGAGGTCTGCGCGGTCGACTAGGCGATCGGCCACATTTGGAGAGGTCGACCGATACACTGATCTGAGCAGCGTTCTGAACCTGACCTGCTGCTGTTTGGGGGTATTTTCTTCTCTTTATAAATAGAGGACTTAAACTCATTTTTGGGTATTATCTTGCTGAATGAGTGCTTGAGAGAACCAGTATAAATCTTCTTGTAATTTTGTGTAAGTCATTAATAGATCTTTCTCTTCTGTCCCGCGGACGTAGGCATCTTACCGACCTCGTAAATCTCAGTCTTCCTCTCTTTGTGAGTTGTTTGTGATTTAGAGTTTGCGTTCTTTGGTTGATTTTAGTCTCAACAACTCACCGCTAGACATTTCATTCTCTCCTCATAAGAGTTTCTTTTCGCTTGAGAGAGAGAGAGAGAGAGAGAGAGAGAGAGAGAGAGAGATGGAGAGAGAGATGGATGGCATAAAAGTTGTATTTTCCCTCCATCGATGATAAGAGAATAATCATGCTAGGAAATTTTTCTCTGTGGACAGTGCATCACAAGATTCACAACGGATTATGGATATGGATTTCTCAAGGCCTAGGAAGCACAAGATAACAATACAGCATATCAATTGCTTTGCTTCTAAAGATGATACAAACTTATTATACATAATAATAGATGTATATATAATCATCACTAGAAAGCACACACAACTGCAAGTTAACAGTCAGAATTCTTAACATCAAACAAGGGCAAGGCTACTACCTCTCCTTCTCAATGCAAGTACTTTCTGAATGAGAGACATATCCTTAAGGGACATGTAAAGAGTCAGGTGATACTGATATCATTTGAAGAAGGCTCGAGTTCGAAAATGTCACTTGCAGATCAGGTTCCAATGGGCCACCACCGCCCATATTGTCATTGACGATGTGTATAAATTCCTTCGCTGCACCAACCATACACAACCCTCTTCGCGACATGCAGTGCACTGCAAAGATTGCTAATTTCTCAATCTGCTCGCACTGAACGGGCAACTGCTCACCGAATCTAAGGCAAGGATCAACAATCTCATGAAACCTCCTCTCTTTTATCTTAGCCAGGATAATCTCTTCAACACCATCATGTTTTGATCCCACAATTAGCTCCAGCAACAAGAGACCAAAGTTGTGAACATCTGCATCATGAGAAACTAGTACAGGTCCGGGGCTGAGGAGCTTGAAACTGGCAATCTTGACAGAATAGTCCGAGAGTATAAATATGTCGCTGGATTTGAGGTTATGAGGTTTGATGGGCGGAAAGATATCAGACTGGAGATGAGCAAGAGCGCTTGCAATCTCGGTTGCAATGTTGATCCTTCGGTACCAGCTAAGAGGCCTGTTCTCTCTGCATGGCTGAAGGAGGTCCCTGAGTGTCCCGCATGGGAAACACTCATGGACGAGCAGAAGCGTGTGGCCTGAACTGATGCAGCATCCGATGATTCGGGCAATGTTCTTGTGAGCAATGTGAGAAAGAAGCTCGACTCTATCAAGTACTTGGTTGAGGTTCTCTTTGGTCTCGCATCTCATTCTCTGAACAGCCACTAGGGATCCGTCACAGAGTACCCCCGGATGCACTGTTCCATCCCCAATGTCCACGAGCTTCTGGTCTTGATTGAATCCCTTGGTGGCTTCATTGAGTTCTTGGTATGTGAAATGTCGAGTCCTGCACGCTTTTGCTAAAATTTTCGGGAGGCAAGCTTGCTCAGGATCCCTCCTCCTGTATCTCTTGTTAGGAGGAGACCTCAATAGGTAATAGCATGTGGTAGCAGCAGAAACAAAGAATATCGAAATAAGTAGACCTGTTTTGACAAAACATAAGTGGAAATTAGTGTAAATTAAAATTAATAGGAACTGTTTTGTTTATCTAAAAAATTAAGGCAGTTTGATCATAAATTTCTTACCCACAGCAACGACAACTTTCTTTTTACAAAGCCGTCCCTTGCAGCAGTCTCCATCATAAGCTGTATTCTCATTGTCACTACATGCTGTGTGACACAAGATTATAGCATGTCTTGACAGTTAATTTCTTCATATCTAATGTAGTCCGTATAAAAAAATAATTACGTTTAAGTTTATCTTTAAGACCAACACTAAGATGGCAGAATTACAAACATTTTCAACAAGAGAAGCAAATAAAATATGACCACTTAAATAGTTAGAGAAAACGTTTCTTTGTAGATTACGTACTTCTCACTGAAAAATACCTTCTCAAAAATTTCGAATTGAAAGCACTAATGAAGGGTGTCAAAATGGAGATAGCTCAGACAAGAGATATATGAACAAATCAACTTCTTTCAGTGCAATTGTTAGACATGAATCCGATTGGGTTCCTTCATTTAACTTCATAAGCCAGCAAGACAAACACAACAGCATACATGATTTTGGATTAGTGTTTCATTTCCAAAAGAACAAGAAAAAGCTAACGGACCAGAAAAGAAAATTTCAAGAACAGATTACCGCCCTTGCACACAATCATAAAGCAGGGTAAAGACCAAAATAAAAGCTTTATACTACAAATATACCATGATGCATGAAAATGATGTATCATTTCCAAGTCATTCCGATGAGGCATCAATTTTCAAGCAAATGTCATGATATAACACAAGTATGTAATGCTATGTTCAGAGAATGCGTGCTTGCTTACTAAAGCGTTAATTAGAAGCAAGCTTACAAATTAGAGAAGCTTTGAAAATGAATCAGGACATTGAAATGCATATACAGAGTGCAAATTAAATAGGGGGAAAAAAGATGCAAGAATTCTTGAGCTTACATTTGAAGCAACCGGAGCCAGCAGCAAAGCCATCGCCGACGAGTCCGGGCCCGCAGGCACACCTGACTCCGCCCCTCACCGCCGTGGAGTTCACCTCCTCCGCCCCCTGGGCACACTCCGTCCCGTTCCCGTACCCTCTCGGCACGGCCCACTCCATCTCGATCCCCCTCGCCATTTTCCTCCCATCCTCTCCAATACTAGCACCGCCACTGCTCGGCGGCACCGCCACCCAGCTGGAGAACCCCCGGCACCCGAACTCTTTAAACACCGCGAACCCGTCCCCGGCCTTCCACACGCTCCCGTCCGCCAGCGGGTAGCAGCACCCCCTACTGCTCCCCTCGCAGCTGGCCCCGGCATCGCCATCGGTCTCTTCGCACCCGGTCCTGCAGACGGAGGAGTCCTCGCAGTCGTAGAGGCGGAGGACGTTGTCGGCGGTGACGGCGAGGAAGGGGCTGCGGTCGAGGAAGACGGCCGCGGCCACGTCGGAGTACCAGCGGTCGCAGGAGGGGGAGCGGTTGAGGTGGGGGCCGGGGGAGTAGTCGAGGAGGAGGGAGGCGGAGGAGGGGAGGAAGGAGAGGACGCGGAGCGGGGTGGGGCCCAGGGGGAGGTAGAGGGTGTGGTCGCCGGCGGCGTCGCAGGAGAGGCGGAAGGCGGAGATGGGGGCCCGCAGGAGGAGTTGAGGTGGAAGGGGAAGGGGAGGCGGAGGGGACCACAGCGCTCATCGCAGGGGTTGGCGTTGGCCTTAGAGAGAGAAAGCGAGATCAAGAAGAAGAGAGAGAGAGCGAGTGGAGACATTGGGGGTGAGAGAGAGAGAGAGAGGGGCGGGGGAGAGAGAGGGCATGTGATTTAAGCGTGAGGGAGGAGCGTGAGATCGAGGTGTTCTTGAGTCTTGGAAGCGCGCGAGCGAGAGAGATCGAGGCGGGGCATGTCGGGCGGGAGAGTACCCCTTTTTCTCGGACCTTTGAAACCTTATCGGGGCCGGTGAAGACTGAAGATGATGGGTTGGCATCACTAGGCGCGCGAGCGTACGGGTGCTGGGCTTGGCTTGAATCAAGGTTCTTCGCCTTTGGGTTTGGGCGTCAATTTGAATTCCACACCCGCAACCCCGCCCCCACAGCTCGATCTCATGCACTGAAACTGCAACGAATCGCATTCGGGTTTTGCAAAACCCATTTGTGAATCTACTATAAACTCGTAGATTTTGAGCTAGTAAATTTGAGTTGAGTAATGCTATCGTCTGTATAATTTACGAGAGGGTGTGCTAAGACTTGGCTCAATGATAAAAAAATGAGGTTGATAAATAGAATGTCCCTAGTTGAAGATCAGATTATGGTATTTATTCAAAAATAATAAATATATATATAAGGAAGCATGACCCACAAGGCTTACTCTTTAGTCTTGGGTCTTGAGTTAGATTTGAGAGTAAGTTTGAGTTAAAAAAGCATCACTGAATACAATTATAGGAACATTCTTGACTATTTTGATTGATCTACATTAACTCTGCTACATTTTTTAAGTGAAATCATCGATTAACTTGTCACACCAGGCTCTATCTATTTTTTTCTCTGTAAATTTGAGGAGACAGTGTATCAATACATATATACATAGATATAAAGTCTCAACTTCTTATGCCCTTCTCCATCATTTGTTTTTATTAAATTTATCTCCACCGGTTAATACATGGAGATTCTTGGCGGGGCCAAGACTAGTAGCACCGACCTCTCCTGTGTTGTAGAATTGAAAAAGGAATAGAGAAGAAATGAAGATCTGTCGGGGAGAGAGAGGCCAAGTGAGATCATATCATTCATTTGATGCTTTCATTGACAGCCATGATTTTAAAGTTCAATCCCTCGGCAGTTGTGGCAATTGTGAGGAAATAGAGACTCGAAATTTCGCATGGCAGATTGCTTCCAAGCTCTGGCTCCAAGGTGAAGGTGGTGAGTCTGGCCTGGGGTATTACTATAGGAGAGGTTTCTTATGGGCCTATTATTGAATGGGCTAAACATACGTCGCATGCTTGCACGGGCTGCTTTATTTAATTCATGATGAAATATTCAACCGACTCAAAATTTTTTATTTTTATTTTTTTTTCCTAGGAAAGCAACTCATAATTTGAACCCACATGGTGCATATGGTTTGATGTCGAAAAATATTTGATCGGCTTAAATAACTTGTAGCATGAAAAACATTTGTGACATCTAAATTAATTTAAGGATTTTTTTTTTTTCTCTCTAACACTCTTAATCAATCATAAGAGATCAACATAAGTTACCGCCCCCACCCCCCGAGAGATGACCTCTTCTTGCCGCCAACAAGGTTCTAACCGGCTACTAACCTGCCACACACCTGACTGCATCTATCCGGCCTCGACACTAACGTCACTTGACATTCCCCATGGCTCCACACAACTCTGTCTCATCTCTCATAACCCACTTGAACAATATCCTCAAGATCACATCAAGCAATGCGACACCCATCATCCCTGATCAAACAATCGCCGACTCTAATATATATCAAACCATCATGTTCAAAATTGTATCAGATCGATCTTTCTAAAAAGCACAAATCAAAAAAAGTCTGGCCACCGCATGGAACATCAAGGGCGATAAAATAAATGCTTATAACGAGAGGCTATTCAGAGCTTAATTCCCGATGAAAGTCAAAGCTGAGAGAGTTCTGAGAAGTGGACGTTGGTTATTCGAGAACAAACTAGTTGCAATGGAGAAATGTCGTCACGAACCATAGCGGAAAGCTACAAAGTGGAATATTGTGATTTTTAGATCCAAATCTATAACATCACATGGGACATGCTCAAGGAAGAGATCATTACCTGTATTTTGAAGGACCTAGGGCTGGTAACACCGATCATACGATAGGATGCAAAGAAGTGGAAAATTTTTGCCTGCGTCAAGATCAGCATCAATATCACCAAGCCTTTGAAAAATCGACTAGCTCTCCCCTCCCAATAATGCAAATCACCAAGTCCGCGTGCCTTATGAGAAGTTACCTCGATTCTACTTGTACTGTGGAGTCATCAGACACAAAGAATTAGGATCTAATCCCGGAATCCACCCTCTCCACCGCCCTTCATATCTCCCCCTAAACAAATCATCCCCAACATAAATCCTAATTCTGATCCCCCTCTCACCAGTCATCACCCTCTTCGTCTAATCACAGATCCCCTCACCGAGATCCCTTTGTCAACAACCCAAACCTCCAAACCTCTCCCCCAAGCTCTGGCCGAGAAGAGATCTTCAAAGTGTTCATTAAGGAGGTCCTTGTCGAGTAGATCCCCAACATCCTTGAGCTACTCCGATCTGGTGGCAACAGAGACAACTGGAGACGAAGAGAAAAAGGTAAAGCTCATCTCAACTCTCCCCCCTTGTGCAATGAGACCAAAATGGAGAAGAGCTTTTTAAAGAAGGTAGCAAGGAGATTCCCATCAAAGAAGAAGAGACGACTTTTGGGCCTAGCAAAGATAAAATTAAAGGGCCTGAATGGCCCTCTTCCATCATATTCAACACTAAAAGACAATTGGTTATCGAAGAGCACGATAGTGACAATGGGATCGGTGCCAACCCATAGAACAAAACAAAATCCTCGTCTCCAGAGGTGAGCTCAGTCGATCGTTCTTCGGGCAATAGAAAGGCGGATCTGCGGTGCAGACATGCTAAAATAAATGAGACTCCTTGCTTGGAATTGATGGGATTGTAGGAGTGACCCGGCAATGTGTAATTTGAAATCTGTCCTTCGCTTTAGTCGCCTATCATCACCTTCATTTCAAAAACACATTTTTTGGATATCCAGTTCACCAACAACATTAGGGGTCTCAATGTCGACAACTTCTTTACAGTCATGCCTTCTGTCCCGTCGAGGGTATGGCTTGTCTGGAATAATGTTCACAACATTTAGATTACATCATCTTCACCAAACTTCATTGTGGCAGAAGTCAAATTGGCAATTGGCTTACCGGTCTAGAATCTTGTCTGCATCTATAGAGAGGCCATCTCACACAAGAGGCGAGCGTTTTCAGAAAGATATACTTGTAAAGTTTCTACCTTAAACCTTAATGCAATTCTTCTCAATTTGAAAATTTTGACTGTCATCCTATTAACTGAAATAATTAATTGGAATAAGACAGTATATTTTAATAATTTCCTTAACAACTGTCATTTATTTAACCTGGGCTTTCATGGTGCAATTTATACATGGTCAAATAAATAAACTAGATGTTCAAATATTTGAGAGAGGTTTGACAAAGCTTATAGTAACCTGGAATAGGTGGTGATCTTTAAGGAGGCCTCAATTCATCATCTCCAGGCCATGAGCAATGATTATTGCCCAATCTTGGTGAAACTATAACACCACCAAGGTGGAAGCGAAGGGATATCAAGTTTGAAGCTGTGTGAGTGAGGAAATTTGAGTACAAAGACTTCATTCAAAGGTATGGACTGATTGCGAGAGGTTACGCTTTCTAAACAAAGTGGAGGAGTTCAAGTCAGAATCCAAAAGGTAGCACCGAGAACATTTTTGAAACTTAGCAAACAAAATCAAGGAGAAGAAACAGGGAGCTTGCACGCATCCAACAAGATCCCTCGAGTCTAGACCTACTACAGAAGGAACATGAAGTATACAAGCATCTGGAAGAACTACTTATTGCAAGTTACAAGTACCTGATTGAGAAATGCATGAGAAATTGAAGGGGTAGAAAAGCTCGCTGCTATCCCACGCAGGTAGAGAAGTCCTAATCAAGGCTTCATTGGCGACAACCCCCTCGTTCCAAATGGGCATAGGACTTCTACCGAAGGCAACATACAAAGAAATGGAATGCATTACGGGAAACTTCTATTGGGGTTTCAGTCGTGGAGGCAGACACATGTTTCTTAGAAGCTAGAATCATTTCATAAAAATCAAAGGCGCTCGAGGGTCTTGGATTCAGGCATGTAAAGGAAGCAAATAAAAGCCTCTTCCTAATGATCGGGAGGAGAATTATGAACAATGCAGGAGCCTTATGGGTTTGAATACTGAAGGCTAAGTACTTCGCTAGAGAGTCCTTTGTCAACTCTACAAGTAAATCCCAGCGCTAAGCTATATGGACGGGAGTTCAAACTGTTAAGAACATATTTTTGGACAACACCCTTTGGTCAGTAGTAGATGGGAAAATCATTCATATTTTTGATGATAGATGGGTAAGGGACCTCCATGGTCGATCCCAAGCCCGAATCAGCCCCAAAATGGTTGGAGACAGTCAATCAAGTAATGTTACAGGTGAAAAATTACTGGGATGAGGGGATGGTAAAGGGGGTATTCGACCCAGCAACTGCCACTATAATTTTGCAAACACTCATAAATAGTTTTTAGCCCTCAGGCCATGACCACCCAATATGGACGTTAGAGAAATTCGACGCCTTCACTCCCCGTCGGCCTATAGAATGCTGACTGCGATCACCTCGTCAGCTCACCCAACCACCTTCAAGAAGCTGTGGGCTAGGAGGAAAACCTAACCGAGAGTGCTCCATTTCATGTGGTGATGCTTGAACGATGCCCTCACGACAAACGAGCGTCGTGCCCGTGCAGATGGTGCATGCCCCCTCTGCAACAATGAAGCAGAGATAATCTCTCACATTGTAACACCCCGCTCAGGGAATACGTACTTAGTTGCGTATTCGTATTTTCTGATCGTATTTTTAATTTACTTCCTATATTTATTTTGTATTATGAATTATTTATATGATCGTTTTGCCTTAGATCTGGATTCGTGAACTTGGAGTCAGCCCTAGTCTGAGCCGGGTGCCCGATCCCAGAGTATTGCTCGATTTGGTCTTTTCGCTATTCTGATTTGACCGATTTCAGTTTAAATATCGTTTTCCAATATTTTAGATTTTCTATGATTTTCTGGAATTTTCCTGATTTAAGTTGTAAATCTTCAAACCGAGGTCGACCAATACCGCTGCTCGATTCTCGGAATTTTAATTTACAAACGGAGTTGAAATTCTAAAAACGGCTTTTCTATAACTTCTAAAAATCTTATTTTCTATCTAAATACTTTTCTGAGAATTTTCTAAATTTATCGAAATTCCATTGGATTTGGTGTCGGCCAGTATCACTGGTTGATTCCAAGAGTTTTAGTTTACAATTGGAATCAAATTTCTGTATTCTGCTTTCATATTACTTCTTAGAATTATATTTCCTCCTTTCTGACATTTTCTGAGATTTTTCAGATTTTATCAAAATCCGCCGACCCAGTGTAGACCGGTATTGATGTTTGACTTCAAGATTTTTATTTCGAAAATGAGATTGAATTTCTGAAAACCGATTTCACCAAAAATCTTTATATAATATTTATTATTTTTGAGAATTTTTGAAAATCTTTTTAAGCTACTTTATTTTTTGGACTTTTCCGGAGTTTTCGGTGTTTTCCCAGATACCGGAACTTCATCCAGATATTTTACTATTCTCTTATTCTATTTTTCTCTCTCCTCTCTAGACGCGAGTTTCACCAACCTGAATTCTGCATTTAATGCAGGGATGCTCTCCATACTGCATTTAATGCTTGTCCTGCAAGATCAACTCTGAATCTTATCTCCATGCCTTTTTCTTTTCTGGCAAACGCAAAAATCGCGTTTATCCTCCTGGACGCGGATTTTTCTCCGCATCCAGTTCATTTGGCCAAGACGCGGATGTTTTTCATAGAGACGCAAGTTATTTTGTGCGTTCTCTTTTGTTTTGGAAAGGGATAACAACATTATAATAATCATTTATCCCCTTTATATATATACCCCACTCGTTTCTCTCTCTTCATTATTTCTTCTTCTCCTTCTTTGTTTCCTGCAAACGGCAGCAGCCAAGAGCCTCTTGCTCCTTCCTTTGGCCGGCCCATCTCCACCTTCTCCACCTCCATTTTCACCACCAACTCCACCACCTCTTTCTCCTCCATCTCCTCCTCCATTCCAACAACAACAACAACCACAACACCACCTCCACCATCTTCTTCTTCCTCTTCTTTTCCATCAAATAACCCATTTCCACCACCACCTTCTCCACCATCTCCACCACCATATACTCCACCTTGGCCACCAACGACCATGCCATCTTCCTCTCCTCGTCGTGCTCTTTCCGACGAGCTATTGCTTCGCTCTCCGAAATCCCTTTCACAAAACTCCATTTTCACCAAATGAACTACACTTGCACTCCAATAATGGTTTGGATGTGGAGCTTTGGCCACCTTTTCCGGCCATCTCTGGCCACTTCCGGCCTTCTCCGGCCAACTCCGGCCGCCGCCGGTGACCGCCTGCCATCGTCGGTCATCATCCCCTCTTCCCTTCTTCTTTCTTTTCTTTCCTTTCTTTCTTTCTTTTCTTTTTTCTTTTCCTTTCCTTTTTCTTTCCTTCACTGTTTTTCTCCCAAAACTTGGAGAGACCAAAAAACTTGCGTCTCACTTCCTCATCGCGTCTCCCAAAACCTGCGTCCCACTCTCCCTCTTTTCCTGTCTCTCTCTTTCTCTCTGTTAATTGCTGACGCGGATCTCAACCCCGCGTCCAAGCAATTCCTTAACGCGGCCTTCGCATTCTTGTATCGATGCAACACGGAGCCCATGCCCGCGTCTGTGTCCTTCTCGTGTCAACACGATGCAGAGCTCATGTCCGCGTCTGTATTCTTCTCGTGTTAACGCGACGCAGAACCCACGACCGCATCCGCGTTCTCCTCATGTCCTGACTTGAACGCGGATCTCGAACCCTGCGTTTGTGGCATCTACGCGACGCGACTCCCGCGTCTGCGACCCTCGCGTCTCACTCTCAAACGCGCGTCCCCCTGTACAAACTCTCTCTCCCTGTACACTCTCTCTCCATGGACTTCTCTCTCTAGCTCTCACTTTCTCTCTCCTCTCTCTATCACTTTCTCTCTAACACGTTAACGCGTTGATTTCCTGGATTTCGGAGATCAGAGATTTCACTATGTTTTCTAATGACTTAGGCGAGTGTTCTCGCTTTCCTCTTGACTTTCCCATTTCATCTGGTCGACTTGTATTATTCACAATTTATGCTGTTTGGAACTAACAATTTCTTTGATTGTGTTCAGCTATTATTCTATCACTTGACAAGTACATGCTTGATATGTTAATACTTGACATGCTTTTGCTTGATACCTACCATCTACATGCTAATACCTGACACCTGTCTGTATCACTTGACAACTGGTGTGTCATCACCTGACACCCGACTTACCACTTGACACTTGCTTCTGATTATAACATGACTTATCACTTGCCTCTTGATATATTAATACTTGACCTGTGATCATCACATTTACGGGAATACTATACTTGTTATCCTGTATTACATACAGTGACTTGAATCTTGTACATGTTATCCTGTATTATACATATACAGTGACCTGAATTTATAGTACTCATGTACTCCTGAACTCCTGATCATGTATTGCACCTGCTATTCCTGTAAATTGATAACTACATAATAAATCGTAAAAAGGAACAACTTGCATCGGGTCGGGAAAAACTTGCGTCTATCAATATATGTTCGTGTTTACAGTGGTACTAGGCATGTTGTGCAACTAAAACTCCAGTCTGACCTGTGGGCCTCCAGGCGACCGAGGAGAGTGTTAGCTCCCTCCTTCTTGGTACCATCTTGATAAGGGCATTCTATAAGACTCTCCTGTAGGCCTTGCGGCCGGTTCCATACACCAGCGATGGAACGTCTTGGACCGTGGTCCCGGGTATGTACGGGACCCACTGTAAACATTATTCGTTGATACTCCCGTTGGTTTCCAATAACAACCTTGCTTTACTCAGATGTGGATATATGTGCGCTGGGACGCTAGTTCACATATCTAGACATCAGGGTAAGACGAGTAATAATAAATAAAAGATGCCAGCTATAAATCTGTAATATGCCTTGCCATGTTTGCTTGTATCGGATTTTACTTCGGATTTCCGGTTTTATGATTATTATACTATACCTGCTCATATCCTGCTTTCTACTTGTATTCTATCCTGCCTGTCTCCTGCTCTTATCTGATCATACTATGAGTCTTTCCTACTTGATATCAATTGTTGTATATCTACTTGCTCCTGCATGCTTGTGCCTACGACACGGTTTTCATGTTTATGATCCAGATTTATCGATACACATGTGCTTACCCATACTCGCCATCTGGCTTTCGCATCACCACTCGCCGGGGAGTTCTGACTCCTCTGGATCCTCATGTCCAGGTTTTGGAGCTTGGAGCATGTGAATTCTCCCAGTTGCTGATCAGAGTGGCGCAGCGGTAGCGTGAATTTCCAGCAGACCGTCCAGAGCCCTATCCTTCCAGGCCCCCCTACTCGGCTCTCGAGTTTTCCTGCTATGACTCTGAGCCTCCATTTACACTGTTCATACTTGTACATCTCTTTGTATTCTCGCAATTGCGCATATCAGTGATGTAATATTCATGTAATATTGGATCACATCTGGTGATAACTTTGTAACTGTACTCATGTGTTGGAATGTATAATGCACAACGTGCTTTCGTACTCTGATTCTTGCCTGTACTGACGCTTAGCGTATATACGTGGGGGTATTTCTGACCTGCGTATATACGTCGCAGTAACGTCTCCGTACCCGCCGGATCGGGGCGTTACAGGGTGGTATCAGAGCCTAGGCTCTCACATCCTCAGTACAACCAGTCGGCAAATTAATGGTAAAGCAATTTACAACTGGAATGCATGAGTCTTGGTTATACATCCAACTACAAGTACAAAGTTATCCATTCTCTCTTGATAATCTTACCCTTGAATTCTGAAGTTCTCCCATCCTTTCGTACTTCAGTTCCTCGTTATTCTTAGACCAACTCGGACATGAAAAGATGGGAAAATCATAACGGTTCTGGTTCTTCTTAGAGTGGCCCTAATGGAGGAAGTGTTGATCTGAGATGATTTCTGCAAAATATGATGAAAAACTAACAAGAACAGACGAAGGTCCTGTACAAAGATTATTGGTTGCACTCCGGAAACAGAAGCTAGGCAACATGTTGGATTTCAGGAAATTACAGCCGACAATCTTTTCAAGCATGGAGGAGCCCTGGATGCATAGCAGCGACCGGTAAACATGACGGATCTTCTGAAGTCAACTCGGGTCCCTGACGAGAACCAAGCGAAATTGACCAAGATTCAGTTGAAAGATGTAGCTAAGACTTGGTGGTTGGCGGAAGCAGCGAGACTGTAAAAGCCCGTCACTCGGGACCAGTTCTCAAAGGATTTCTATGAGAAGATTCTTCTCTGTAATAGCTCAGAAAGAAATGAAAGAGCGATTTATCAAATTGCAGTAAGAAGATTGAATTGTAAATAAGTACACTGCAAAATTCCTAAGGCATGGTCAGTCGGTGTCTTACATGGTGGCTGACAAGGAGAACCGAGCAAGTAAGATTTTAGTGAGAACTGAAGATGAGGATCAAGATGTTTCTTATTCTCAAGCAGCCCAAGAAGTATTCTCAAGTTTTTTTGCCATTACTCGGGAAGTAGAACGGACCCAGAGAAGAAAGATCAGGATGAGATGCAGATGAAGTTGGCAAAGAGACCCTCTCAGTTGATGGAAGTTGAAGACTCAAACAGGCCCCTGGATGCCCACTAGCTAAGCCATCCCTCCAACCTTACCCTCAGCATAAGGCATGTGAGTTTGTCTGAAGTCGGGCACCTACAATGTAACCGCCAGAAAGGTTATGAATTATGTCGTATACGGGTCCGGAGATTAGTTGAAAAGTGACTGTCTGTTCAAGAAGGCAGAGAACATCACACAGGTCAGATTAACTCATCCAGTATCACCGTTGTGAGGGAATTCAGGACCTACTGGCAGAATGATCTCGCTTCATCCCCAGCATCAAGCATGGAGTCATACACAAAAGAGACCAAGAGTTAGGGCACATGGTAGAAGGAGGCAAACATATAGTCTGACTGAAGAGGAAGTCAGGATGCTCAATATCTGAAAAAGGAACCCGGTACTGATTGTAACTATTTATCCCCATTTTTAGCTTGTCCGGAGTTGGTAAATTCTCTATATCATATCCTTCTCATTGCACTATCATCATCAATCTTAATCTGTCCGTGTCTTACTCCCTATTTCATGATTCCTATCTCCTCTATTTTTACTATTCTGATTTTCATAATCCTTATGCCAACTTAAGATATGCGTAGACTAGTGAGGTAACAGCAGGACAGATGTGGTTCATTCTCATTATGTTCTGGCGTTCCTCGACTCTGGTACATCAGATTGTCTTATATTGGACAGATCTTCGGCCTCGCATTATATTCTTGTATTTATGGATACATCATGGGAGACCAGTACATCAAGTGGACTAGTCATCGCTTATATAATCAGGTAGACTGTATCATTACATGAGGAGTGTCAGTATATAACAGTATTTCAGAATTAGGACTTCTGGCAGTCTTTATTGATTTGGTGGACCATAGGCTCGCTAGCCTCGCCAAGCGAGGGTCGTGTTCTAGTCACCCGCGGACCTAACCGGGTATGAGCTTCGCTGTACCCTGGTGCTTAGCATTTAGCGTTGTGTTACGCGCTGACTTTGCCGCGTGAGCTTCGCAATATGCGAGCCTCGCAGAACATTAGCTTCGCTGCACCCTAATGCTTAACACCTGAGCTGTGTTACGCGATAGCCTCACCTAGGCTTGGCTTTGTCCGTGGCTAGTTCCTTCAGTGCTTAGCACTCTAGCTCGTTCCTTGGATTTCTTTCGCCTAGCGTGTTTTCATGGATCCGCTGAACAAGGTTTTATCGCTGTATTTGAGCTATCGCCACGATCCTTAAGAATGATCCACTCGGCCAATCTTGCAGGGCCCAGATATCTTAAATATGTTTCATCTGCAGTCGGGTTATCATTCAGAAGTCAGTATTTAGAATTCTTTAGGGTTATTCTATATTCTTGGCTATGTCTTTCAGAGTTAGCAACGCCCAGTATGCAGAAATTCTTAATTATTGGTCTTCTTGATTTATACTCAGCATTATCAAGGTTTTCTTTATCTAGAGTATTCTGGTTTATTCCCGGGGAATTAATATGTATGTGGCACATTAGTAATTCTACTGCAGAAGGACAACATCATGCCATGCAGGATTTTATATTTATGGATTTCAGCACTGCAAATTTCTATGGATTTCATCAGCTTTGGTTCACAGTCTGATTGAAGTATTATTGATTATCTCACTAGGTCAGCTCACTTTATGTTATTCAGAATGGGTTAATCTTTTGAACTTCTGGCAGTGTTCTTTTATAAGCAGACATCAGATCAGTATTATTATAGCACCGTCAGAGGATATATGTGTTATATATATATATATATATATATATATATATATATATATATATATATATATATATATATATATATATATATATATATATATACGGCAGAAGTGCAGAGATGCCTCAGTCCTGAGTTAGCCGTTCAGTTGATCTGGGAGAACGGCTCACAGTTATTCATATCTTGATTGGAATAATCTTCATTCCTATCTTTTTGTGTTCACATTTTACCCCTTATCGAAATTGCGAGGACGTAATTTTTTATAAGGTGGATGGAGTGTAACACCCGCTCCCGGAATACGTACTTAGTTGCGTATTCATATTTTCTAATCGTATTTTTGATTTACTTCTTATATTTGTTTTGTATTATGAATTATTTATATGATCGTTTTGCCTTGGATCTGGATTCGTGAACTTGGAGTCAGCCCTAGTCTGAACCGGGCGCCCGATCCCAGAGTATTGCTCGATTTGGTCTTTTTGCTATTCCAATTTGACCAATTTCAATTTTAAACATCGTTTTCCAATATTTTAGATTTTTTATGATTTTCTGAAATTTTCCTGAATTAAGTTGTAAATCTTCAAAACCGGGGTCGACCAATACCGCTGCTCGACTCTCGGAATTTTAATTTACAAACGGAGTTGAAATTCTAAAAATGGTTTTCCTGTAACTTCTAAAAATCTTATTTTCTATCTAAATATTTTTTTTTGAGAATTTTCTAAATTTTTCGAAATTCCACTAGATTTGGTGTCGGCCAGTATCACTGGTTGATTCCAGAAATTTTAGTTTACAATTGGAATCAAATTTCTAGATTCCACTTTCATATTACTTCTTATAATTATATTTCCTCCTTTCTGGCATTTTCTGAGATTTTTCAGATTTTATCAAAATCCGGCCGACCCGGTGTAGACCGTATTGACGTTTGACTTCAAGATTTTTATTTCAAAAATGAGACTAAATTTCTGAAAACCGATTTCATCAAAAATCTTTATATAATATTTATTATTTTTGAGAATTTTTGGGAAGCTTTCCAAGCTACTTTATTTTTTGGACTTTTCCGGAGTTTTCGGTGTTTTCCCAGATACCGGAATTTCATCAAGATATTTTACTATTCTCTTCTTCTATTTTTCTATCTCCTCGCTAGACGCGAGTTTCACCAACCTGAATTCTACATTTAATACAGGAATGCACTCCATACTGCATTTAATGCTTGTCCTGTAAGATCAACTCTGAATCTTATCTCCATGCCTTTTTGTCTTTTCTGGCAAACGCAAAACTCGTGTTTATCCTCCTGGACGCGGATTTTTCTCCGCGTCCAGTTCATTTGGCCAAGACGCGGATTTTGTTCATAGAGACGCAAGTTATTTTGTGCGTTCTCTTTTGTTTTGGAAAGGGATGGCAACATTATAATAATCATTTATCCCCTTTATATATATATCCCACTCCTTTCTCTCTCTTCATTATTTCTTCTTCTCCTTCTTTGTTTCCTGCAAACGACAGCAGCCAAGAGCCTCTTGCTCCTTCCTTTGGCCGGCCTATCTCCACCTTCTCCACCTCCATTTTCACTACCAACTCCACCACCTCTTTCTCCTCCATCTCCTCCTCCATTCCAACAACAACAATAACCACAACACCACATCCACCATCTTCTTCTTCCTCTATTTTTCCATCAAATAACCCATTTCCACCACCACCTTCTCCACCATCTCCACCACCATATACTCCACCTTGGCCACCAACGATCATGCCATCTTTCTCTCCTCGTCGTGCTCTTTCCGACGAGCTATTGCTTCGCTCTCCGAAATCCCTTTCACAAAACTCCATTTTCACCAAATGAACTACACTTGCATTCTAATAATGGTTTGGATGTGGAGCTTTGGCCACCTTTTCCGGCCATCTCCGGCCACTTCCGGCCTTCTCCGGCCAACTCCGGCCGCCGCCGGTGACCGCCGGCCATCGCCGGCCATCATCCCCTCTTCCCTTCTTCTTTCTTTTCTTTCCTTTCTTTCTTTCTTTTCTTTTTTCTTTTTCTTTCCTTTTTCTTTCCTTCACTGTTTTTCTCCCAAAACTTGGGGAGACCAAAAAACTTGCGTCTCACTTCCTCCTCGCGTCTCCCAAAACCTGCGTCCCACTCTCCCTCTTTCCCTGTCTCTCTCTTTCTCTCTGTTAATTGCTGACGCGGATCTCAACCCCGCGTCCAAGCAATTCCTTAACGCGGCCTTCGCATTCTTGTATCGACGCAACGCGGAGCCCATGCCCGCGTCTGTGTCCTTCTCGTGTCAACACGATGCAGAGCTCATGTCCGCGTCTGTGTTCTTCTCGTGTTAACGCGACGTGGAACCCACGACCGCATCCGCGTTCTCCTCGTGGCCTGACTTGAACGCGGATCTCGAACCCCGCGTTTGTGGCATCTACGCGACGCGACTCCCGCGTCTGCGACCCTCGCGTCTCACTCTCAAACGCGCATCCCCCTGTACAAACTCTCTCTCCCTGTACACTCTCTCTCCATGGACTTCTCTCTCTAGCTCTCACTTTCTCTCTCCTCTCTCTATCACTTTCTCTCTAACACGTTAACGCGTTGATTTCTTGGATTCCGGAGATCAGAGATTTCACTATGTTTTCTAATGACTTAGGTGAGTGTTCTCACTTTCCTCTTGACTTTCTCATTTCATCTGGTCGACTTGTATTATTCACAATTTATGCTGTTTGGAACTAATACTTTCTTTGATTGTGTTCAGCTATTATTCTATCACTTGACAAGTACATGCTTGATATGTTAATACTTGACATGCTTTTGCTTGATACCTACCATCTACATGATAATACCTGACACCTGTCTGTATCACTTGACAACTGGTGTGTCATCACCTGACACCCGACTTACCACTTGACACTTGCTTCTGTTTATAACATGACTTATCACTTGCCTCTTGATATATTAATACTTGACCTGTGATTATCACATTTACGAGAATACTATACTTGTTATCCTATATTACATACAGTGACTTGAATCTTATACATGTTATCCTGTATTATACATATACAGTGACCTGAATTTATAGTACTCATGTACTCCTGAACTCCTGATCATGTATTGCACCTGCTATTCCTGTAAATTGATAACTACATAATAAATCATAAAAAGGAACAACTTGCATCAGGTCGGGGAAAACTTGCGGCTATCAATATATGTTCGTGTTTACAGTGGTACTAGGCATGTTGTGCAACTAAAACTCCGGTCTGACCTGTGGGCCTTCAGGCGACCGAGGGGAGTGCTGGCTCCCTCCTTCTTGGTACCATCTTGATAAGGGCATTCTATATGACCCTCCTGTAGGCCTTGCGGCCGATTCCATACACCAGCGATGGAACGTCCTGGACCGTGGTCCCGGGTATGTACGGGATCCACTGTAAACATTATTCGTTGATACCCCCGTTGGTTTTTAATAACAACCTTGCTTTACTCAGATGTGGATATATGTGCGCTGGGACGCTAGTTCACATATCTGGACATCAGGGTAAGACGAGTGATAATAATAATAAAAGATGCCAGTTATGAATCTGTAATATGCCTTACCATGTTTGCTTGTATCAAATTTTACTTCGGATTTCCGGTTTTATGATTATTATACTATACCTGGTCATATCCTGCTTTTTACTTGTATTCTATCCTGCCTGTCTCCTGCTCTTATCTGATCATACTATGAGTCTTTCCTACTTGATATCAATTGCTGTATATCTACTTGCTCCTGCATGCTTGTGCCTACGACACGGTTTTCATGTTTATAATCCAGATTTATCGATACACATGTGCTTACCCATACTCGCCATCTGGCTTTCGCATCACCACTCGCCGGGGAGTTCTGACTCCTCTGGATCTTCATGTCCAGCTTTTGGAGCTTGGAGCATGTGGATTCTCCCAGTTGCTGATCAGAGTGGCGCAGCGGTAGCGTGGATTTCCAGCAGACCGTCCAGAACCCTATCCTTCCAGGCCCCCCTGCTCGGCTCTCGAGTTTTCCTGCTATGACTCTGAGCCTCCATTTACACTGTTCATACTTGTACATCTCTTTGTATTCTCGCAATTGCGCATATCAGTGATGTAATATTCATGTAATATTGGATCACATCTGGTGATAACTTTGTAAATGTACTCATGTGTTGGAATGTATAATGCACCACGTGCTTCCGTATTCTGATTCTTGCCTGTACTGACGCTTAGCGTATATACGTGGGGGTATTTCTGACCTGCGTATATACGTCGCAGTAACGTCTCCGTACCTGCCGGATCGGGGCGTTACACACATCCTCCTCTACCACTCCGCAGGCACTGACATTTGGAATTGTAAGATATTTCTTGATTCGATTCATACCCTATTTCCTATCCCATATCATAACACACGTGCAATTTATGTTAGTCAATATATTGGTATGTCTAATAGGTGCACTAAGTTGTAAAGGTCGGTAGGACCTGATACTACTCTCTAATTAAGGTTAGAGGCATTATGGGAGGGCCACTAATCAAAGGATTATATATAGAGAGGAAGTCCCTCTCTGCAGTTACGCATTATTCTCCACCCATAGGAGGCTAGGTTTAGTAGAGAGAAGAATCTCCATCTCGTTCCCTACAGCGAACATCCAGATCCAGGTATAGTTCATCATCTTTCGAAAAGCGAAGATCCAGATTCGGGTATAGTTCATCATCTTTCGAAAAGATATGTTATTTAAAGTCCCATCTCAAGATCTGTTATATATGATATTGATATCTATGCATAGAGGTAATTGATCCTGTTTTATTCATGTTAAAATCTAACAGGAATGACCCAAGATTCAAGTTTGAAGTTGCAGCACGTGAGAATGTAAATTTTAATTGATCGCTGGCTAAACTTGAGTGGGAGTGATGCATAGGTCTTGACGTTGGGGCGAATTTATTGTGGACTCTGCGGAAAAATCGTTGTAAATGGATCTTTGAGCGGAGCCCATTCTCAACTAATTCGGTGAAGGCCATGGCAGCAGCAGCATCGTTAACGTGTACGGATATTGTCTGATGAAATATCTCAGAGAGCCCAAGCAACAGCTCGACTCGGCAACCTTGATCGGTGTCTATTCCGAGTGTGATCAAGATGAACGTCGATGCTAGTGTTGCCCATTTTGAAGCCTGCGCTGCAACAATCAGGGTGACTCAGATGACATGGTCCTATAAGTGGCGGCAACACAAATCAAGTTCACTCGGAGCTGGCGGAGCCGAAGCTATGTTGCTGGGATTGAAGTTAGCCGCAGCGAGGCTCAGAGAGAGATGCATTATGGTGAGCGACATTATGAACTTGGTGAAGTACGTCACAAATCGAGCCTCAATCCCACCCTGACGCATCACACACATAATCCACGAATGCTGCAACCTGCTTTGTGCCAATGCGAGAGTGAGCCTGGAATATGGCCGACGGTCGAGCAACACGGTAGCGCATAAGATTGGGCACAAATGTTTGAACCTCGATCTCTATGGTAATTGATTGTACGAAGCTTTACCTTCTCATTATTGGATCAGCTTTGTATTTCAGTTAGAAATCAATGCTACATATAATAAGGACATGACCCTTTGAAAAAAAAATAAAAATAAAAATAAAAATTTAGAGATATTTTTTTCGAGTCGGGCTCTTGATCCCTGTATTATCACCAACATGAAATAAAATTCTGAAAATACAAGAACATGGATATTTTCTGATCTTGCATGCGCAATCATTTGTTAGAGATATCAATGATAACACGTGACTCATGTGAAACATGTGAACTCTAACAATTATTAATTAACACACGTGTTGGTCTCGCTATGTTTTTCATCTGTTTCCTTGAAAAGATTAAAGGAGCATTGAGCCAACACAACAAGTTAGTAGTAGACATGCGATACTCAATAGAAGTCACAATTAGCAACTGTATCATCAGAAATTTTCTAGAAAATGAAATAACAAAAACTGTATCAACAAAACATGTGTCCCTCTCTAGAAAAGTTTGGTTTGCATTGGGGTGCACAGGGGTGGCTGCTGGCATGAGATGAGGGATGTCTTGAATTTCACAGTGATGAGGAATTAAAACTGGGAGAAACTAGGAAAAAGAAGTAGGTGTATGAAATATTAACCAGCATGATCATTCAAAACTTTTGCAGTTAGTACCTGCTCAGAACTCCCAACTTTTTCTGATACTGTGCTTCTTATCTGCACAAAAGTATACCTTCAAGATAAGGCTCATTTGGGGGAACAAAATATTGAGAGCAATCAATGAAAGAAGTAACCACACATGGATATACGAAAACACTCATGACTGTAAACGCTGAAGCAAGATAAAGGAACCTGCAGTTTTAAAGCCAAGTTACTCCCTGATTTCAAAATTAAGCATCGCTAGTTTTTTGGATGAATATTCAACATAAAGATGGATGATTTTGAGAGAATATATCAATTGAAGTTAATAATTGATGGAAGCAAATTTGAAAGGTATAATAACACTGACGACAATGCTTCGAAATTATAGCAGCAGAATAAAATTTTCTTGTGCATAAATTGTTTCTTAGTTTAATAAAATGCAACAAAATTACCATCATACTTTGACAATCTGATGCATGCCATGCAGGGCTAGAAGCCACAACTAAGCACAACATTATGCAAAACAGGTTCTCCTAAAAGGTCAGAAGTTTGGAATAAATCCTTGCGTTTGGTTCAAGCTGTGAAGAGCATTGTGATCAAATTCGCCTGTATGAATACAAAGTCACTTCTGGCCCAGGTATGTATTTAGATTACCCAGCTATATACATGTGATTTTCAAATTTTCAAATGAATGTTACAGTTAATTCAAAATTGATCTGCTGCTGAAGAAATTCACTGTAGTAGCCAGAAACTTTTCTCCTATGTCATTTCTGTGAGAGGGAAACATAGCTATAACAAGGAAACTGTAAGAACAAAACACTGAAGTGATTTGCATATAGTGGATAGTCATATCAAAAAGTCGTGGTAAAAAATAAGTGCAAGAGAAAACTCTCACATATATTCTAACCACCCAGAGCACAAGGAATAATATATAATATGCCTATCAAAAATACATAGATGTGATTAATTCTTCTAGTCAGATAAGAACACTAGTGATATGGACATAGTACTCATTTTCAGATCTGTATGTGAAAAAAACTTAGATAGGGAAGTACCCAAGAGGCCCATGCAATGCTATAAAGAAATACCTGCAGCATTCAGAGGAAAATACTAGTACGTATAAATTCAGTGACAACACATTTATGGGAAATGAAAAAAGAAAAATACATCCCAAGAGAAAGGCGGTTACATGTGCACAGCTTGCTAGGAGTCCAAAACTGAGTAGTTTCTCCTTCCCTATAACAGGCAATAAAGCAGGCATACGAAACAGCCGCGTGACATATAATTTTTAGTTACAAAGGACTTCTGTCTACATGTTTTCTCTACATACATATACATAATACAAGCATACACAAATACATAGATATATGTAAAGAAATGCACGCATTCATAAATACATGCATATGTGCAGATGTGCATAAATATACATGTGGGTGTGCTTGTGTGTGTATGCATGTATATATGCATGTACCAACAATGAAGCCAAAAGGCAAACTTCAGCAATGCACACACTAGAAGCATACCTGTGAGAAGGCTCCTGCAATCCCAAGTATCAGCAACAAATCAGCAAACTGGTCCTTGCTGAAGTGGGACTTAGCTTTCAAAAAGTATTTACCAAGAAGTCACATTAAGTAAATCATGATACTAAGCTCAGAGAATTGGTGCTTAAATTACAAGTACAAAAAATGCAGATGCATAGTTTTCGCCCTAATCTCAAGCTGAAAGTTAAAGGAAGCACACATGGGAATATCTGGATAAATATACATGTTAGAAGTGTAGCTCTGTTGAACAAGGCTCTTTCAGACTTTTACTTATCATTATGGTTAACTGGCTTAATTTTATACCTATTAAATCATTTTGTATTTCCCCACCTTGTCTGATCGCCTGCTGAGTTTAGGAGTTTTAGATGATAGCTTTCAAAATGAATAGAACAGAGAGTGTAGGGAGAGAGGAGATGGAGGAGATGGAAGAAGGTAGCACAGAGATCGGAAATCAAAGGAGCGAGAAACGGCGCATTGAGCAGGCCAGATTGTACTCCAGGTCGACCGGTGGAGAAGGCCGGTCGGCCGCCCGATCGACCGGCGTGCACGACGTGCACAGGATCATCACGGTCGAACGCCCGGTCGATCGTGGCAGGGAGGGGTCGACCGGCCCGGTCGACCGACTGAAAGCAGGCTGCTCTCGGTTGGGCCCGGTTGACCGGCGAGGTTGACCGCGGCATGGGTCAGTCGACCGACAGACGCGTTTTCTGCTGCCTTTTAGGATTTAGATTCCTTTTCTAGATGGGATCGAATTCAATCTGGGTTTCCTTAAATCCAGGGACTCTGTGGTTATAAATAAGGGCTAGAGCCCTCATGTATTGTATCCCTAAGAATCTCCTGAAAAGTTCCCTCTGTATTAGTTTGTATTGATTGTCGAACAAATAAAATCTCTCTCTCCCTTGCCCTGAGGACGTGGCACGTTGCCGAACCTCGTTAAATACTGTGTTGATTGTTTTTCTTTGTTGTTTTCTATTCTTGTCGTGTTGGTTGCTTCTCCGCCTGCATCAAGTCTCCGCCTGGTTGGCGGATTCCTCAGAGAGATTGTTGTCCTGCGCACAACAATTGGTATCAGAGCATCCTAGGTTCGGCGTGGGATCGTGTGTTGATTTCAAGGGCATCAGTTGCTATTTGGCGGAGATCGTGTGTCGATCTCTGAGCGGCGTTGGGACTGTTTGTGGGATCGTGTGTCGATCTCAAAACAGCGTATAGATTGCTCGAAGAATCAATTTGGAGGAGTAGATTGCTTCGGAAACTCTTCGAGGGTTTCGCGTGGAGGTAAAGATCCTATCTTTATCTAGTTTGTTTTATCTAACTCCGTTTGTTTTCGCACTACTTTGAGGAATCAGTTGAGAAGATGGCTGGAGAAAGTACATCATCGGTGAGATCCATGAATCCACATCCAAGGATTGATGTGGTGAAGTTCAACGACACGAACAGCTTTGGTATGTGGAGGTGTGAGGTGATGGATGAGCTGACGGCATCAAACCTCGAAGACACTTTACAGTTGGAGAAGAAGCGCGCATCAACGACAGAAAAAGATTGAGACAAGATGAACCGTTCGACATGTGGCTTGATCAGGTCTTGTTTGACACAAGACATCAAATATCATGTGTTGCATGAGACATCTGCGAGGCAGCTGTGGGAGATCCTGGAGAAGAAGTATCTGACTAAAAGCATCGAATCGCGGTTGTAGTTGAAGAGTAAGCTTTATAGTTTTCAGATGCAAAGAGGATGCTCCGTCAATGAACACTTGAATCGCTATACGAAGCTTCTTACAGATCTAGTTAATGTGGATGTGGAGACCAGTGAAGAGGATAAGGTAGTAATTCTTTTGAACTCTCTTCCTATGAAAGAGTATGAGACTTTTACTCTTACATTGATCAATAGAAGAAAATCTCTTAACTACAGTGAGGTGTCTTCTGCTCTTGTGAGTTATGAAGTAAGGAGATAGGATAGATTGTCTTTTTCGGGAAGCACAACAGCAGAGGCATTGGCGGTAAGAGGCAGAAGTTCCAATAGGAAGGGAAGAGATGATCAGGGAAGATCAAAGTCCAAATCAGGCTTCAGAGATCTGAAGAGGAATCAGTGCGCCTTGTGCAAGGAACTAGGGCACTGAAAAGTTGATTGCACGAAGGCTAAAGGTAAGAAGGTGGAGTCAAACACCGAGGCTAATCTCACACAGGCGGATGGGTCGGATAAAGACTCATCGTATTCTCTCTCTCTCTCTCTGTTACTACTTCTACTGTTGATTACTCAGATAATGCTGAGTGGATCTTGGATACCGGAGCCACCTATCATGTGTGCCCGAACAGGGCCTGATTTTTTAGTTTTGAGAAGCTAGATGGATGTTACACGGTCATGGGTGATGATCATCTGTGTAATATAAAAGGGATGGGTGCAGTCCGTATCAAGATGGAAGATGGATAATACGAGAATTGAAGGAGGTGAGGTATGTATCTCAACTCAAAATGAATCTTATCTCTGTTGGCGCTTTGAAAGTATTGAGTCTTGTGATATATGTACGAGATGGTATTCTCAAGATGATCAAAGGCTCGATGGTGGTGATGAAGGGCGTCCGTCGGAACAATCTCTACTACTTGAAGGGTAGTACGATTACAGGTCAGGTGTAGACTTCTAGTTCTTCAGATGATGGTTGCACGAAGGTCTGGCTGGTGAAGGTCAGACAAGAAGGTGAAAAGTCTTTGCAAGCTCCTGCAAAGAAGGGATCATTGGAATGTGCTGCTACCTGCAACTTGGAGGGTGAACACAGCGTTCTGGAAAAGAAGAAGGTGAAATTTAGTACCAGTACTCACCGCTCAGAAGGTCTTCTTGATTGTGTTCACGTAAGCATTTGGGTGAAAAACACCTAGAGGGGGGGTGAATAGGTGTAAGTGCTAATCTAATGAACTAAGTGCGCTAAATGCGGAAGCTAATGCAAACTTTGCAACACACTTAATATAACACACAAGTGTAGCCGAATTCCCGTGAAGGGCTCTGGACTAACTCCTCTTGATTCCTCTTGAATGGGTTGAGGTGCTATGTGAAGCTCTTGTGGTTAAGTATAAGTGAGGCACACACACAATCAAGCCAAGCATATAAGGATGAATAGCAATATGAAATAATGCAAGGCAACACAAGCAAGTATGATGATATGATATGAATGATGCTTTGCACAATATAAAGAGAGAGAGTTGAGAGACAAGTGGATCAAACGCAAAGGCCAAGATATGTTTTGAGGTTCGAGCACCTTGCTCTACATCCCCGCCTACACCACCGTGTAGGATTTTCAATCCACTATACCGTCCACCGAGAACTCCCACCGAGGGAACCTTCACCGAGAAGGATTTGTACAACAAGGGAGTATCGAACTCCTCTCTCAAACACCACCTCACAACCGAGGGGTAGGCTCGTAGCCAAATAACCACAACACCTCTACCGAAGAGGGTTACAACACCAGCTCCACCTCTCACTAGAGGGAGTAAACCAATCACCCGATCACCTCTACCGAAGAGGGATACAACAAGAACAAGGGTGTACAACAAGTGGTTTCTTTCAACCACAAACAATCTCTCTTTCTTTTCTCTTTTTCCACAAAACAAATAATCCTAATAGATTAGGATAGAAGATAGCTCAAGTGTGAAAAACTAGGTGTTTTTGAAAACAAGCAATAAAGAAAAACTAATTGAGAAGTCTCTTGTAAATGATAGAAAATGAAAATCAATACAATCTCCCAAAACCCTAGTTTTCTTTGATTTTCTAAAAACCCAAAACAATAAAGATGAGAAGTTTTAAAGCCCAAAAACTCTTTTAAAAACTTGTTTTAAACTCTGGAAAACTAGGATTTTTTCTCTTGTAAAAACCTTGGCCAAAAACCCAAAAAGATGGGGTTTATATAGGCCAAACCAGAAACTAGCCGTTAGGCTGATGTGGCAGCCTGACAGGCTGACGGTCGACCGGCCCGGTCGACCGCCAACGGTCAGAAATGTGACCGTTGGGCAACCACGGTCGACCGGCCCGGTCGACCCAAACAAACAGAGAGCACTGCTCTCAGCCCGGTCGACCGTCCTAGTGTCTCCAAGCGTGCACAGATTTGTGCACGTCGGTCGACCGGCCCTGTCGACCAACTTCAGCCAAGTCGACTAGGTCAGTTGACTTAGTCGACTGATTGAAGCCTGGAACAGAAATCTGGGTCAGAAAAACTGGGAAAAATATTTTATAAAAATCTTTTATCTTTTCTGAAAATCCCATAAAACTTGTTTTAACATTTTATATTGAAACACAACAAGTGATAAAAATTTCAAGACATATATCAATCATATCAATTCATTTTTGAGTCTTGCAAATTTTATCAAAAACAAAACTTGTATTTTTATCAAACTTGATTTTTCAACACATGAATAGGGATATCAAAATAAGTTTGTATAGCAAGTTAAACCATGTATGTATATCTAGAATACATCTAATATACATAGAAATAAAGTAAACTTGTTTTGATCTAACTATTCATGAAAACCAAATCCAAAACATAAATCGTGTGTGTTAGTGCACTTGAGCATATCAACTATACTAAGCTTTACAAATGGATCTAAAACACACTATCTAAACTATGGATACCTAAGTCTTCTTGATGATCTTCATCTTCAAGTTGACTTGCTCCAAAACTCCATTCATGGGCTAGGCAATGTGTGATCTTTAAGTTTTGGCCCTGGAATCATTATGAAAAGCTTCTAAACTCCTTGTTGAAGCTAATCACCAACTAATATCTTGGTTAATGATCTGAAACTTAAACAACACAAGATTATTAGTAAACATAACTACATGAGTTAATCATCATCAAAACTAGGGTGAAAGGCCTTTGGGCCAACAATCTCCCCCTTTTTGATGATGACAAAACTCATGGAGTTATATATGCATGGATTAAAGTTAAGCTTCAAAGAAGCTCCCCCTTAACTCATGCATAAACAAATAAACAAAAGGTATGCAATGAATGTACATAAACATGTATGCATCAACATGCATAAAATATATTCTAGAAGCTCTAGATACCAATTAAATTAATAAAACATTAACAAAACACTGGATGCTCTAAATACCAATAAAACTTAATATATGCAAAAACATAAGTATGCATATAAAAACATGTACCAATCATGCATAGAATAATTTGTGTTTTATAATATGTTTATGTGTTTTATGCATGTTAAACTTCTCAAATAATTCTCCCCCTTTTTGTCAATCATCAACAAAGGGGTAAACAATCAAAACAATAAAATGAGGGGTAAAAACTCTTTCTCCCCTTTTTGTCAATCAAAATAATAAAACAATGTTCTCCCCCTTTTTGTCTAAAAACAAAAACAAGGTCAATAAGGGGTGACTATAATCAACATGATATCAAATAGAAAAATATGTCAATGAAGCATCTTGATATCAATTGAAAATAAACAAAGATCAATAAATGTTATATGCTATATACATTCATGAAGAGGAAGACGCTAAGTTAGCTTCCCTACACATATGCATTACATGAAAGAGGGATGTTAAGCCCTAATTCACATAACACACATTATGTAATGCATAAGAGGAGATGTGAAGCTCCCCCTACACACGTGTACCACATAAAGAAGAGATGTTAAGCTCTTCAATACACAATACACTCAACATGAAGCTATATGTAGAAGAGATGTTAAGCTCCCCTTGCATATGAGAAATATAAATCAAAAACTTTTGTATTTTTTTCTTAAAAAAATTTTTAGATACCAATTTAAAACACAAGACATCTTGATATCACAAGATAGTATTTCTTTTTAAGTATATGATATCAAATGAAATTTTTATTTTCTTATCATAAAGCAAGGGAGTGGAAATACAAGTACCAATTGAAATATGAAAATCAAATTTTCTCCCCCTTTATGAAATACCAATAAAAACTATGAATACTCTTATTTTAACAAGCCTATGCATAGTTTTTTTTATTTAAAATAAGCTTGAATAAAGATACCAATTGAAAAATGAATCAATTGAAGTAATAGTTGAAACTCAAGCTCTAGCATAAACAAGATTTGTGTGAAAAATTTATATCTTAAGTACAAATAAAACAAGTATATGTGTATGAAATAGAATGAGTACCAATCACTAATAGATGATACTAATTGAAAATATACATACACAATAAACATATGAGTATATAAAAGAAATCAAATTGATACCAATTGAAAGGGTTCAAAGATACCAATTGACATAACAATAAAAGCATGGTATAACTCATATAACTGATCCTCCCATCTCATGCACAAGTTTAAAATGATTTTCAATATAAACATACAAGGCATGGACTCCCATCCAACCTCCCGTAAAGGGTAGGGGTTTTCAAAAATAGATTTGAAAATAAGCTTGGTTTGAAAAACTCTACCAAAATGAAGAATACAGTAACTAGTTAAATTGAAAATCTTTTAAACTAGTACGAAATCCTTCAGTAAGGAATACAACAAATAGTTTTTCATAAAACATGAAATCCACATGATATCAAACACTCAAGTCAATGAAGCATAAATATGACTCATGAAAATAAAACATATGAGTAAATAAGAAATGTGAGTGTACAAATACAATGTGAAGAACATGATCATGAAAATATACAATTTAGCTCAATATTCCTTTAAATAAAACACGAAAATCATTAGAACAATTTAAACTTCAAGGCATATGTATGTCATGTACAAACTAAAGTATACATACATATCCTAAACATAATGAGTCCACAAGGTATATGCATGAAGGCACGTGGCTCAAGGATGTACATGTATAATCAATAGTTTGGATAAGATAGACATATATATGAAGTCAAACAATTAAACACAAAATCAAGAAAAACTAAATTTTCACCAAAACAAATTTCATTTCAAGGTATATTATGAATTGTCAACACAATAAGTATACATACATATCCCTAAACACAATTGAGTCCATATATCGATTTGCATGAAAGGCAAATGACTCAAGGGTATACATGTATATCTTAAAGTTTGGCAATACAAACATATACATGAAGTGAAACACACAAAACAAATCCAAAAATAGGAATACAAGTTTAAAATGTATAGATCATCAAAACTAGACTATACTAGCATATCTAATCGGTTCAAATAAGCAATCAAGCTCAAACATATATAGATTTATTTGTGGCCCACTATATGCACAAGTATAAATCCTAGTCTTAATGAAAACTAATATCTAAACATGTAATCAACACATGAAGCATAAAACCAAGATAAAACTCAACATGATAAGCAAAAACATGATTATTATGAATATCCACATGTTATTAGATTTATGATGTACATGATAGCTAATCAAATACGAGAACACAAAATAATAATCCATATTAAACATGAGTGTCTCAAATACTATACATGTATGTCAAGAATCTAATTAACATGGCATTTTCATACTAATCACTAAACAATGAAACATGCTATAAACAATGAATATGAAAAGCATGTAAACAATAAATAGGAGTTAGGGATCGTTACCAAAACCTAGAAGGCAACTTTCCTTGTCTCCAAAACATGGTGGTCATCTCCACCAAACTTCCCTTGAAAGTGATGCATCCATTAGATTTCCATGAAGCTCGGAACGCATCCACTCCAAGGTGTCATCACTCTCACGTCATGTGAGAGCCCACACCTACATCAAAAACATGAGGGTGGTCTTTGGTACCCATACTCTTTTGAGTCCATAGGGGTTAGTACCTTCTCTAATCCAAACAAAATTCTTTGCTAAATTTGAAGTATGTAATCTATCATAACAAAATTTAGCAAGGTGGCCCTTACGTCCACAATGTGTACAAGTGTACACATGAGCATACGTGTGATGGTGTCCGTGAGGAGCATGTGTATGCCGTGGAGGGTGTGCATGCATAAAGGATGGAACTTGTTTCTTTCGAACTAAGGTTTCCAAACGTGAGTGGTTCATGGCACATTGGCTCATAGTGGAGCCCAAACAATCAACCTTCTTCTTAAGCAAACAAATATCATCATTAATCTTAGAAGAAGAAGTGTGACATGCAATAGGTGAAGTGTGTGATACTACCCTAGTATGGCAAACATGAGAATCAATCTTATTTTGCAAAGAGTTATTTTTCTTTAAACAAATTTCTAATTCTTTTGAGATAAAATCAATTTCTCTTTTCAAAGAATCATTTCCTCTTAAAACAAATTCAATCTTTGAAGATAAAACATCATTATTTTTCAAAACATTATCACAATCATTTTTAGTTTTCAAAACTCATTTTCTTTAAGCGCAAGTTCTAATTGAGATCTCAATGAATCCCTTTCATTATAGACCTCAACCTTCTCTTGCAAAACATTGTTAAGTCTAGAATGCAAACTCTTATTTTCATTTTTAAGTCCTAGACTTTTCTTTTTCAAAATTTTTATTTTTTCTATTAATTTTTCACAACAATTGAAAGTTCTTCATTCAAAGCATGGGCATCATAATATCACATGAAGAACTAGAACAATCATCACTATCTAAGTGGGTTTCCAATTGTACCTCAAGGGAGTCATTCTTTGGATCATATGGCATTGTTGTGGCTCGGATTCTCCACTAGATTCCTCTTCTTGCATTTGCACTTGAAGCTCGGAGGTGGTGGTGGTTGTCAACAAATTCCACACTGCAAAGGCAGAATCAATGTTAGAAACACGTAAAAGATAATCTTTAGGCAAAGTGCTTCTAATGGCCTCAAGGGCTTGTGCATTGGCCCCTATATGATTGCTATCACTAAGGAAGGATCCTTGGTAATGGCAAGGTAAACTTTATGACCTAGGGTTTGTAAATAAACAGTCATTCTAATCTTCCAAACAACAATGTTGGAAGGGTCAAAACTAGGTGGAGTCATGAAGGCCATGGTAAACTATATGAGTGTGCAAACAAGCAAATGCAAATAATAGATTAGCAAGCAAATGGATCTCACTCCTAGGATGTTAAGCCTAATATCAGGAGCACTAGCTCTGATACCAATTGAAAAACACCTAGAGGGGGGTGAATAGGTGTAAGTGCTAATCTAATGAACTAAGTGCGCTAAATGCGGAAGCTAATGCAAACTTTGCAACACACTTAATACAACACACAAGTGTAGCCGAATTCCCCATGAAGGCTCTGGACTAACTCCTCTTGATTCCCCTTGAATGGTTGAGGTGCTATGTGAAGCTCTTGTGGTTAAGTATAAGTGAGGCACACACACAATCAAGCCAAGCATATAAGGATGAATAGCAATATGAAATAATGCAAGGCAACACAAGCAAGTATGATGATATGATATGAATGATGCTTTGCACAATATAAAGAGAGAGTTGAGAGACAAGTGGATCAAACGCAAAGGCCAAGATATGTTTCGAGGTTCGAGCACCTTGCTCTACATCCCCGCCTACACCACCGTGTAGGATTTCCAATCCACTATACCGTCCACCGAGGACTCCCACCGAGGGAACCTTCACCGAGAAGGATTTGTACAACAAGGGAGTACCGAACTCCTCTCTCAAACACCACCTCACAACCGAGGGGTAGGCCCGTAGCCAAACAACCACAACACCTCTACCGAAGAGGGTTACAACACCAGCTCCACCTCTCACTAGAGGGAGTAAACCAATCACCCGATCACCTCTACCGAAGAGGGATACAACAAGAACAAGGGTGTACAACAAGTGGTTTTCTTTCAACCACACAATCTCTCTTTCTTTTTCTCTTTTTTCACAAAACAAATGATCCTAATAGATTAGGATAGAAGATAGCTCAAGTGTGGAAAACTAGGTGTTTTTGGAACAAGCAACAAAGAAAAACTAATTGGGAAGTCTCTTGTAAATGATAGAAAATGAAATCAATACAATCTCCCAAACCCTAGTTTTTTTTTGATTTTCTAAAAACCCAAAACAATAAGATGAGAAGTTTTAAAGCCCAAAAACGCTTTTAAAAACTTGTTTTAAACTTTGAAAAACTGAGATTTTTTCTCTTGTAAAAACCTTGGCCAAAAACCCAAAGAGATGGGTTTATATAGGCCAAACTAGAAACTAGCCGTTAGGCTGATGTGGCAGCCTGACAGGCTGACGGTCGACCGGCCCGGTCGACCCCCAACGGTCAGAAATGTGACCGTTGGGCAACCACGGTCGACCGGCCCGATCGACCCAAACAAACAAAGAGCACTGCTCTCAGCCCGGTCGACCCGACGGTCGACCGTCCTAGTGTCTCCAAACGTGCACAGATTTGTGCACGTCGGTCGACCGGCCCTGTCGACCGACTTCAGCCAAGTCGACTAGGTCAGTTGACTTAGTCGACTAATTGAAGCCTGGAACAGAAATCTGGGTCAGAAAACTGGGAAAATATTTTATAAAATCTTTTATCTTTTCTGAAAATCCCATAAAACTTGTTTTAAACATTTTATATTGAAACACAAACAAGTGTTAAAAATTTCAAGACATATATCAATCATATCAATTCATTTTTGAGTCTTGCAAATTTTATCAAAAACAAAACTTGTATTTTTATCAAACTTGATTTATCAACACATGAATAGGGATATCAAAATAAGTTTGTATAGCAAGTTAAACCATGTATGTATATCTACAATACATCTAATATACATAGAAATAAAGTAAACTTGTTTTGATCTAACTATTCATGAAAACCAAATCCAAAACATAAATCGTGTGTGTTAGTGCACTTGAGCATATCAACTATACTAAGCTTTACAAATGGATCTAAAACACACTATCTAAACTATGGATACCTAAGTCTTCTTGATGATCTTCATCTTCAAGTTGACTTGCTCCAAAACTCCATCCATGGGCTAGGCAATGTGTGATCTTTAAGTTTTGGCCCTGGAATCATTATGAAAAGCTTCTAAACTCCTTGTTGAAGCTAATCACCAACTAATATCTTGGTTAATGATCTAAAACTTAAACAACACAAGATTATTAGTAAACATAACTACATGAGTTAATCATCATCAAAACTATGGTGAAAGGCCTTTGGGCCAACATTGGGGACCTGCTAAGACTGCATCGCTTGGAGGTCACAGATACTTTGTCTCTTTTATTGTTAGTTTATCTAGGCATTGTTGGATTTATCCCTTGAGACAAAGTGTGAAGTCCTAGATATGTTGGTGAAGTGAAAAGAAGAATGGAGAAGCAGATAGGTAGGAAGATCAAGGAGCTACAGATTGGTAATGTTGAAAGAAACATGAACCAATTTCTATGATTTGGCTAGAACACTGGTATTGGTATTCACTTCACAAAAGGTATACATGGGTTGGCTAAGGAAGTAAACCGTTCCTTACTAGAGAAGGTTCGGTGGTTGTTGTCTAATGCAGGATTAGACAAATTATTTTGGGCTGAGGCTGTTGTGTATGCTAGCCATCTCATAAATGGATCGACTGCGATAGGAGGTAAAATTTCATTGAAAATTTGGTCTGGGAAAGCTATTCTAGATCATGGTTTGTTGCGAGAATTTGGAAGTCCGACCTACTTCAGTGCCAAAGATGGCAAGGTGAATCCGCGAGCAAACAATTTGTATTTTTGAGTGTCAAGCGAAATATGAAAGGCTACAGGTTATGGGACCCTGAAAACAAGAAGATCGTGGTGAGTCAGCATGTCACGTTTGATGAGACTTCAGTGTTGAAGTCTACCGTCTTTCAGCAGGTGGAGAGGATGGAGACCAAGGAAGAATCACAGCAGGTGAAGGTTGATGCTACTCCACCATCTCTAGTTGGTTCGGCATCAGAGAAGACTTCACCGGATGTGACACAGGGTGGAGATTATGTAGCCAGGGTTGATGTTAACAGGTTGAAGATATTGATGAGAATGTCGAATTGTTTGCAGCCATTGGAACCAAGGTAAAACCACGCTCGTGGTAAAGAAGCATGAATCTCAAGCTTGTGATCGCGACAAGCTCAAGTTGAAGGTCGTTGTTCTCCATGATGGTCGTGAGGAGGTTCATATGACTCAGCCGGATAGGTTCGCTGCTGAAGATACAGGTACAAGTGCTTGAGCTTGATGAAGCTCATTCGAATGAACTACGGTTGGCTTGATCCCTTCGGCAAGGTACGTAGGCAGCCGTAAAGGCGCAGCCACATTTGATGATGCAACCCATATGAAGCTGTTTGGGTTCTCGAGAAGCTGATTGGGACTTCACGTAGAGGTGAAGAGTTGGACTTCACGTAGAGGTGAAGCGTTGTGATCTCGATAAACAGTTGATCTTCTGGTGAGAAGATGGTTGAGCTTGCATAGGAGGGGTATGCATCCAGTTTGTTGAAGCCGATGATGGTGTTCGGTGTGCTCTACTCAGACTTGGTTGGACCGTCAGCTGAAGACATGTAGACTGGATAGAGCCAATCAGTTGGAGAGTCAGTATTGACTCATGATGAGTTCTTCGTGAGGTCATGAAGTTGTTGTTGAGTGAGAGACACGTTCGGTGATCGGCATGTATGAAAGTTCTCCTAAGGTGAAGTGTGGGGAATGCATGTGTGGTGCATCCCAGTTGATAGTTGAGCTACAGATTTCAAGCTGAGATCGTGTGTCGATTTCGCCGAGATCGTGTGTCGATTTCGTCCGGAGCGCTCAAGCCGAAATCATGTGTCGATTTCGCCGAGATCGTGTGTCGATTTCGCCAGTTGATAGACTGGAGTTCGTTGGAGATCGACTCAGATTTGGACAATCTTCACCGAGGTGGAGAATTGTAAGAAGAGAGGAGATAGAGGAGATGGAAGAAGGTAGCACAGAGATTGAAAATCAAAGGAGCGAGAAACAGCGCATTGAGCAGGCCAGATTGTGCTCCCGGTCGACCGCCCGGTCGACCAGTGGAGAAGGCTGGTCAGCCGTCCGGTCGATCGGCGTGCACGACGTGCACAGGATCATCACGGTCGACCGCCCGGTCGACCGTGGCAGGGAGCGGTCGACCGGCCCGGTAGACCGACTGAAAGCAAGCTGCTCTCGGTTGGCCCGGTCGACCGTACAGACGCGTTTTCTGCTGCCTTTTGGGATTCGGATTCCTTTTCTGGATGGGATCAAATTCAATCTGGGTTTCCTTAAATTTAGGGACTCTGTGGCTATAAATAAGGGTTAGAGCGCTCATGTATTGTATCCCTAAGAATCTCCTGAAAAGTTTCCTCTGTATTAATTTGTATTGATTGTCGAATCAATAAAATCTCTCTCTCCCTTGCCCCAAGGATGTAGGCACGTTGCCGAACCTCGTTAAATACTGTGTTGATTACTTTTTTCTGTTGTTTTCTGTTCTTGTCATGTTGGTTGCTTCTCCGGCTGCATTAAGTCTCCGCCTGGTTGGCGGATTCTTCAGAGAGGTTGTTGTCCTGCGCACAACAGAGAGGGTCTCCTTATTTATCAAGTGACATCTAAAACATAGTCTGAAAGTTTTTTCAAGTGCTCGTTTCATACCATCCATCATGCTAGATTAACCATATTTTTTCTTGTTTTTAAATGTCAACCAAAAATATGGTTAATCTAGCATGAGGGGATTTGGGAAGCAGAGATTTATGGACAGTAGCTAACTGGAGCTGATGTCGGTTTCTTTCTTTAGATCCCTGTCTCCTTGTATAGTTTTCTCCTTTTTTATTCTTTTACAATAATTCTTAAGATTTCCTTAATTATCCCATGTGAGGTGAAAATAGTTCTTTGAAGATCAATATTAGAGTTTTAGAACAGATAATTGCATGCTTGAAAAGTAATGTCATGGACAAAGCAACTAGAAGACATTATCTCAGACCAGGGAGATATATCTACCAATAATGAAGCTTGAAGACCGCTATCACCAACACTGCCAATAAATGTTATAAGTGCTGCTCACAATAAGGTCAAGCTGCATAATGTTAGCACTTTATTAGATATATGCATCAAAAATAAGAAAAGATAGTGTTAGTTATAAAATGCTGAGGTAGGTAAGACTTAACACATGATTCAGCTCATGAAACATTGAAATATACAATATGCTAATATCTTTTCTGGACTTTTTCATTCTGTTTTCTGTTGTTTTCTTCTTCCGGTTTCTTCGTTTTGAGTATGCCTGGTTTTTTTCCCCCTCTTCTCTTTGATTTTTTGGGGTTGGGGTTGGGGTTGGGGAATTAAATTTTTCATACGAATGAATTCTTCTAATATAACATCTGTAAACTTGAGACATCTTCATGTCCATCAAAAAAATGTTCCGGACAAACTATTTTCTACAATGTGGAATTTGGTAAAAGTTGTGTTCTGGACAAGAAGAGGACGGTGAAATTTGGCACCGTTATTCATCGCTCGGAAGGTCTTCTTGATTATATTCATATTGATATTTGGGATCCTACCAAAACCGCATCACGTGAAGGCCATCGTTACTTTATCTTTTTATTGATGATTTATTTAGATGTTGTTGGGTATACCCTATGAGACAAAAACTGAAGTCCTAAATTTGTTCGTGAAGTGAAAAAAGTTGAAGGAGAAACAGAGTGGTAGAAAGATCAAGGTGCTCCAATTTGATCATTTTGGGGAGTACAGGGATCGATTCTCGCGATTTAGCCAGAACAATGGTATTGATATTCACCTCACAGTTGAAAATTTGAGGTGGATAAGGAGATGAACCGTATCTTGTTGGAGAAGCTTCGGTGTTTGTTGTCTAATGCATTATTAGACAAATCATTTTGGGCTGATGCTTTGGTGCACGCTAGCCATCTCACGAATATGTTTTCATCGACTGCGATAGGGGATAAAATTATGTTGGATATTTGGTCAGGTGGAGCTGCTCTAGGCTATGATTTGTTGTGGGTATTTGGATGTCAGACCTACTTTAGTGTCAAAGATGACTAGTTGAATCCGCGAGTAAAAAAGTTTGTGCTTTTGGGAGTCAAAAAATTTAAAAGGCTACAAGCTATAAGATTCCAAAAACAAGAAGATCATGTTAAGCATGTAAGTCACTTTTGATGAGGCTTTATTGAGGAAGTCTACCGTCTCTCAGCAGGTGGAGAGGAAGAAGACCAAAGATGTATCACAGCGGTTGGAGATTGATCCTACTCCACTATCACCAGTTGGTTCAATATCAGTTGGGATTTCACTAGATGTGATAATGGTGGAGATCATGTAGCCATTTGGAATGCTAAACAAGTTAAACAGATTAATTTATTGCAACAAAAAGAACCAAATTGAATCCATGAAAGTAGGTGAAGAAGCGTGAATCTCAAGTTGGTGAGCTAGAGCAGCTCAAGTTGAAGACTACTTTTCTCCATAATGATCAAGATGAAGAGGTTCATATGACTCAGCCGGTTGGGTTCGTTGCTGTAAAATCAGTTTCAGTTGGTTGAGCTCGGTGAAGCTCGTTTGGATGAACTACGTATGACTTGATCCCTTGAGCATGGGGTTCGTATGCAACCTTAATGGCACAGCCAATTGCTGAGCTGAAGTTGGCAATTCAGGGTGTTCGACCCATATTTGAGAATTCTTCACTGAGGTGGAGAATTATAGGAGAAGATCTAAAATCGAGGAGATAGAGTTTTTTTAATAAAAACTCATTGGAGTAGCAGAAGAAGAAGCAGGGTGGTCGACCGCATGTGACGTTTGGAAAAGAAAAAAACAGTGGTCAACCTCCCGGTCGACTCGCCAGAAGTATTGGAAGACCCGATCGCTTGGTCAACCGACCCGAGAGTTTTATACAGACGGCACAGAACAATTTGAGCTGGCGGTCGACCAATAGTCGACCAGCGGTGTAACGCCCCGATCCTAAAGATACGGAGACGTTATGGCGACGCATATACGCGAGGAAAATACCCCACGTATACACGCTAAGCCTAAATGTAACCTGAACAAGCTATGAATCAGAAGCATAATAATAAATGATCACTGTAATAATACATATAATGACAATCACAAGGATAGCAAATAAGTGATGGCAAGAAATGGCAGCTGAAAGCGATAAAGGTAGAATCAAGAAATGACAGGAATATAAAGAGATGAGGATACCAGAACAGAAGAAAGAGCGTCCAGTTCCTCGCAAGACGAACAGTCTCATCGAACACCTGCACATTAGAACAATCGTCCAATATCTGGACGTGTAAATCCAGGGTCGTCAGAACGCGACCATGGTGAGTGTGTGTGTAAAGGGGAAAAAGCTCGTGCAGGAAGAACAATGTGCATAGATAATAGTAAGAACAACTGCAGACTAAGTAACAAAATAAATAACTGAACAGTAACACATATGATAACCACATGAATACAGATAGAAGATAACTGGCACAACTGTAAATATGCAATCAATGTCAAGGCGTGTAATCTATCACATGTCACTAAGTTGGTATCCAAGTCTGGTCATAAGTCTGGTCCTGGTTACAATCATACGTCTATCATAGCTTATCTATGTACAATCAGATGGTATAGTCAGTCACAATGCATTAACAGTTCATTATCATTTATTATGTTAGCGAACACCAATTGCCACCTGTAATAGGCGCATCCCATACTACGCCTACTACACATGTCAACCAGAGTCCTAAGTTATTGAAATTAACAGAAGAGACATTGTCCATACTTTAGGTGGGTTCCGTACATACCCGGAACCACGGCCTAATCACCTGGCGCTGAACCAGGTCCTACCGCTAGGTAGTCAATAACAATAACAATGACAATGTGTCAATAACAATGACAATATAGACAATACGGGATGTCAGTCATCCCCCGGAACCCTGCAGTGGAACCGTATCTCGGCTGCGCAACCTGTATCCTAGGTCCACCCAAAATACAGACGCTGTCTCCTCTATTAATTTCCCCAATCCCAGTGTAAGTTGTCAATTTACATTATTATTTATAACAATCAATATCCCTGTTATTTCAATTACTGGGACGATACGGTAACAGTAACAATATCAATGTAACAATAACAATGTGAACAATATCACCGTATAAACGGTAGAACAATAGAACAATGAAAGTGTTACAGTCTGACAATATTTTCCCAGTAACTTTCAATAACATGAATTTATACAATAACGAATCCAATGCTGCTCAATGAACAGTCTAATCTAGATCCAGTCAATATCTCATATCCATCTTCTAAGTCATCAATAATCAGATCGATCAATAGCTATCATAAAACTCTGAACATATATATTATAATCACCAATATCAATGAGGTCACTCTCATAATAATTCTATCTCCCTGACTGAATTGATCAGTCACAATACATGAAGCACACGGTATGTCCTCAATATCAACAAGTCAACAAACTCCATAATCATAACTACAGATGAAACATCCTCAAACAACATGTGGTCTAGAATATCTATTCTTGGTACTCAACATCAACGACATATCATCTAAACAAATCCCAAATGTTCATAACTATAACCAACAACGTCAATCTTATCTCAATACAAGTCAGGCTCCAATATAAGGAACATAGATTCTGGATAGCCTCTAACTCAAGATCAATATAAGTCACACTCAACTAATATAGTCACATCAAAATACTGGTCCATATTCAATGTCAATAACATAAATCTCAGTTCGACTTAAACTCCAACTAAGTTCATATATTGATCCAAGCATCAAGTAATCCGATCTCTAACATCATAACAAGTCCATCATCAATACCCAAATGAATCATCACTTAAGTTATTACCAATAAAAGAATAACAAGTCTGGAAAGTACTCTACTGAAAAATATATCATCTGTTCTCTATAACTCTAGTTCAGTCCAAATCACAGTGCAACTCTGAATAGTTCATGTACCATCCAATCGTCAAGAACTCTAGTCCTTTAATAAAGTAAGATCACATCTAATATGTCCTCAAACAACGCAATATAGATTAGCAACTTCTATAATAAACATCAACGACACATTATCTGATAGTTCTCATATACTCAACTATAGATCCAAGTCATTACAACCAACTCTAAATTCCAATAGTTCCATAATCATCTAGTTTCATTACACATCTAGCAATTTGATTCAATAATTGTCATTCCAACATATATTAATATCAGTACTAATCCTCTCACTCCATGAATCTACGCTAATCCATAAGTCTTCACAATTCCCTCTTCTATTATGATCAGTCATAATATCCCAACACTCGGTAATATAATATGTTAGATACATGCATCTATGAGATCTATAAGATCAAGTCATTACCACCCATATCTATCTCTTGAAGTCATATACATCCATCAATAGTCATTACATAACCCAAGGTTATGTCTACATCCAATAAAGGAACTATACATAGCTGACAGACTTATGTTAGTCGACTAGGGAAAATGAATAGTCGACTAGAGGGATGACTAGTCGACTAACAGGGTGGTCCAAGTCGACTACACCAAGGCCAAGTCGACTGACAGAATAGGGCTAGTCGACTGACAGAGAACAGAGAACCACACAGTTTCCAGGTCCACTTATTAGTCGACTAGGGCTAAGGTATAAGTCGACTACACTAACTGTTAGTCGACTACTATATGTATCAAGTCGACTAACAATGGAAATACAGAGAGTCCAATATCTCCTGGAAGCTATACTAGTCGACTAGGGATCTGGGGTTAGTTGACTAACAGAGGTGTTAGTCGACTAATAACAGGTATTAGTCGACTAATACCTCTGCCAGAACAGACATCAGAGGCATACTAAAATCTGATCTCTCATGCTATTAATCACATATATGCTTCCTCTCTCACACGCATCATTGCACACAATTACTACTCTATTCTATATACATGTACACATGGAATCATAATTAGATCAATGCATATAAATACGAGTAATCAGAAGGAGGAGGAGAATACACTCACATTGGGTGTCGTTCGCTGCTGTGCGCGTCAAGGGCCGAGTCGCTGCCGCGGTCGCTGTGGTGCCGTTCCTTGCTATCGGACTGCATGGGAGGGTGGCCAAGGTGCTGGAGAAGGCTGCTGTGTTGGTCTCCGTCGACGGCTGGCGTGGATCAGGAGAGGGGGCTGCTCGCCTGGAGAAGATTCGGCCTGTTGGTGTTGCCGTGCTGCTGCTTGCTGCTGTTGTCCTGCTGCGGTGGAGGAAGGGGGAGGCCCTGCTGGAGAGGAAAGGGGATCCAGGGGCGCCAGGTGCTGCTGGTGGAAGCCTGGCCGCGGCCTGGATCACAGGGGGTGGCTGAATCTGCTGCTCGGCCATGGATCTGCTGCTGTACAGCCAAGAAGAGAGGTTAGGTGACCTGGATCTGGGTTTGCTGGTGGTGTGGTCGGCTGCAGGGAGAAAGCAGCCATGGAGAGAGAAAGGTGCGGCCATCAAGAGAGGGGAGATGGTGATCCGGGGCCGTTGCCGTGTGCGCTCTGGAAGGAGCTCCTGCGGCAAGGAGCAGAGAGGAAAAGGGAAGTGCGGCTGTGGGTATTGGGATTAATTTAGAGATTAGGTTATGAATCTAGGTTTAGGATTTGTGGAGATTTAGGGGGGTTAGTTAGGATTTAGATTAGATTGGATTTGGGTTGTTAGGATTAATGGGTTTCGGGTTAGGATTGAGTAATGGGTTAGGATCCAATAGGTAAATGGTTATGGGTATATAATGTTTATATAGATTCAATGGGTGAACGGGCACAAATGGGTTGAATCCAAATAGTAAGTGGGTATAGGTGATATAATGGATAATGGGTAACTCAAGATAATGGGTAAAGGAGAAGAGGCTAAACAAGAGAACACAACAACAATGATTAGTACCAGCATGAATACTAATATCAAAATAATAATAATAATACTGATACCAATATCAATTAGCAATACTTAATTACAATATAATAGAAACACTAATCAGTATTAATAACTACTACTAAATATGTAGTGACAATAATAATAAATCACCAGTAAAATAAAATAAATACTTTGAAAGATAAGAATACAGTAGTTTTAGATTAGGGATATTACAAGCGGTGGACCATGGTCGATCTCTACATGGAGTCAATCGACCACTCGGTCGACCGCAAGTCAAGTTCTGACAGTTTGAGTTGGTTTTAGGTTTCTCTTTTGAATTGAATTTTGATCTGAATATGAGTTTCTTCTATTGATTGTTCCTTTGGCTATATAAGGAGGGTCTTTGCACCCTAAATTATATTGATTGTTTGACAACTATATTAAAGTTTTAGGGTTAGTTTGTTTGAGAGAAGTATACGACCGAGTGCGTAGTTTCTCTAATTTAGATCTTCGGATCACTTTATAACCCTTGTAATGATGTTGGTTGAATAAGATCTTCTTCCTTCTATCCCGAGGACGTATGCAAGTTGCTGAACTTCGTTAAATTATTTGTTCTCGCTCTCTCTTGTTTTTTTTGTGCTTGTGCTATATTGGTTCGTGATTGTCCCAACGATGTTGGAACGCTGATCTTGGTGATTGGTGTGTTGGATTCCTCTGAAGGGCGCACAACCTCCATAACAACATCGGCGATGGCCGGAATGACCATGAAAGTAGAGAAATGGTCGAGAAAGACACAAGCAAACATGTGCCTTCGTCTTCTATCTTTCTTACTCCCTCACTGTAGGGAGAGTTATAAGCTTCTTCTGTCTGTGTTATAAACATTCCGAAAGCAGACGAGAATGAGGACAGATGAAGGCATTTCATTGAAGAAATTAAGGAGTGGAGTGTGAGAGCTTCTGCCCTTGCTTTTCGGAGTCTACTTTCTCACTCGGCAGCAAGTGGAGGAGGGAGTCAACTCAGAAGTGGGAATTTTGATATTTTGGGGTGGTGAGTCCCGTCGCTATTATATGGTGCTCGCTTAGCTGCCTTTGATTCCTGTTTTGATGGAGGAACTGTGAGTTGCTTGTACGTAACTGTAAGGCTTAAACATTGAATCTGCTCACAAGAGCTCTCCGATACTCAGTAGCTTGATTAATTTGCCATCGCCATCACAATGCATCGACCATTGAAGACGAAATCACAACGGGCTTTCCATATCTAAAAATTTGAATCTTTACCTGGATATGCTAAAAAAAAAAATTATCAGAATACTAATATTTCGGCTTCATGTGTATTTTTTTTTCCCCCTCTTAGAGAGATTTTTTAGGAACTTGTTGACCGGTGTGAGAATAAGTTGTAGCATGATACAAGAGGGATTTAACTCCATGATCGGAAGTTCAAAGACCGGTTGAAAATCGAAGACTGAGATTAGGAATACATAACATGCACAAAATACAACCTCTTAATAATATGAGGGCTGAATTAGGGCTGATCCGACACATTATAGACTCTACTTGAATCTAACAACTTTAAGCGAAGAGTCATTTATCAAAGATGGATATTAGAGAATTGTGGAGTCACGTAGAAAATTATAACGCCCTAATCAACCAAAAAAGCAAAAAGAAATAGGAAAAAACAAATAAAACCAAGAAGAAGAAAAAGAAAACTTCAATAAAAGAGAACCAAGAACTAAAATTCGGTTCAATTACATTCGAAGTCACATACATTTTATAGCTTTCACAGAAAAATAATGAATAGAAGAACTCTTAATCAAAACCGACTGAAGGGAGGTAACTCATATAGAAACTTTATCCGTCCGATCGCCCGTCTTCATCCGCGATAGAGAACAACATCGACCCCTTCCTTCTTCTTCCTCTTCCAACTTTCCTCCTCCTTCTCCTTCCTTTCCCTCCTCTCCTCCTCTTGACCGATCGATGACTGCGGCAATACACTAGTTAAATCGTTCTTCAGACTCAAGTGAGTGCTCAACAAATAGTATTCAGAATTAATTAACATCTCTCTAAAACCTAAACAATATCATTAATCAAATAACTTTGTTATTAGTGAGATTCAGACGCCACAAAACACTTTACCCTCCTCACAGTTCTTCAGGAATGCTCTGAAGAGCAGGCTGCCACTTACGATTTTCGCCTTTCGCGAATTCAGCCCTCTTCGCGTGTCTCTTCCTCAGCACATGAAGCAGCTGCTCCAGTGCTGCAGCTGTTGTTGGCCTGTGACTGCTACTGCTCCGTCCCCATCCCATCGATGTGATCATTTGCTTCAGCTCTTTCTTACTGATCACAAACTTCACCTGAACGGCCCCATCATCGCCGTTGATGATTCTCCGGCTTCGCGCCTGCGCGATTGCTTGTATTGCGGCCGTCGCCGTGCTCGGGTTCCTGAGATTAGAGCACCTCGCCAGTGATCGGCGATCTCTCTTCTGTGCTGCCATCTCCATTTGATTCTTTGCCTTTTTTTCTTTTTCTTTTTTTTTTTTTTTGAATTGAATTGAAAGCCTTTTACAACTTGTGCAAGTTGTTTTTGTGGCCAGAGCAGCTGGCTTGTGTATATATATAGTGAACGTGCCAGCTAATGGGATCCATGGTCCATTAGCCTAGGATTATGATGGGAAAATGAACCTTTGGAATAGAGAACTAAAGGTTGCATTATTTTAGGTTAGACCATATGAAGTGGGTCCCACCTCACATGGTTCTACAGAGATTGCTTGAAAAGTATTTCATACATGCATGTGTCGCATCTTTTAGTTAATGGCTAAAAGAACTCACTTCGCTGCAAATAGCTTGACAGGTTGGTTGTTTAACAAGTTACCAAAAGATAAATAGGTTAGCAACCAAGCAAGACAACATACTAATTTCTTTGGTCAATGTCAATTCTGATAGATTTAAGGGAAAAGAAAAAGGATATGTAATTATTTTTTTTTTTCAACACCGTCCAGTTTATATGTACGCACTCATCACTAATTATCCAAGTTAAATCCTCCTCCTTTCGACAATGATGGAGAAACAAACCTGAAACAAACCTGAAA